>QNQO01003225.1:0-62580 GCA_003290165.1 Berberis thunbergii | reverse complement strand
ATACTATCTCGTTTTTATTGCGAGACAGATTTGCGCGACTTTAGTAAAATGACCACAACTTAGATTTCAAAACATTTTCAAGTGATTCAATTTGTGTTTATTAGAAAACTAAGAGTACTACAATATTTGTGTTTTGATCAGGTTAAGAATCGGTCTCAATTGAGGGTTTAAAATAGTCAAAATTTACCCTATTTCGCATTTTTTTTGTCTTGAGTTTGGATTGCTACGTTATGTTAAGTTATGCATATTTATTGAGTTTGAGTTTAAGGGTTTCGACTTTGAGGGCATTTTGAGAGTTTTTAAGGAAGATGGATGAGATTTGAGTGTTGAGAGAGATTTGGAAGAGATTTCGAATGGGATAGAGAGAAACCATTGTCGATTTAAATGGTGAAAAAAATGAAAGATTTTTATTTATATAAGTGGTGTGAAAAAGTTTAAAAAAATAAATAAATAAAAAAAAAAAAAAAAACACATCAATGGTGGTTTGGTGTAGTGGCTGCATATAAATAATATGATAATCCAAAGCAAAGAGTAACTACAAGTCCCAAACCCCAGAGCCACACTCTCCCTATCGTCTATCCATTTTCTCCTCACCAAAACAATGCCAGGTCCTGTTGTTGTTGAAGAAGAGCAGTTCTCTTCGTTGAAGGAGCAACAGAAGGCCCAGCAGGTAAAACCCTTCAACTCTCACAAGCTTTTACACCGTAAATTCCTCTGTTTTCACAATAACTTCTGTGTTTTGCAGAATGATGAACCTGTTGTTGAAGACGTGAAGGAAGACGAAGATGATGATGATGACGAGGAGGATGGGCTTGAAGGTGAAATCCTCTGTTTTTTGTCATTTTGAATCTCTCATTCTAGGGTTTTGATTTTGGTACTATTAGACTATTAGTAGCATTTTTTCTGTTTTGTGTGATTGATTTCTGGGTTTTGTTTTGATTGAAGATGGGTTTCTCTGGTTTTAGGGTTTGGATTGGTTATGCTTGACATCTGTTAAAGGGGTGTTTTACTAGTTTTGATGGTGAGCTACGTGTTTGGTTTGGTTGGGTTTGCTGATTTATTAAAATTAGACAACTTTGGATGTAATTGCAATCATGTTAAAATGGGTTGTTTTGAGAGTTTGGATCCAATACCTAAATCTTGGACCATGTGAATGATAAGATGGGTTTGGTCATCCATGAATTTTGGAAAATGCAGTGTTTGACGCTACTTCGTGAGCTTACATGTTTATTTAAAATTTTAATTATGAATTTTTATTGTGGGTTAAATCTGTTGATTAATTGTATCCCCTTCTTTCTTTTGCATGCAAGTACCTTTGCCGAGATGAAATTGCTTATTGAGAACTTGGAAGCAGTACTGAATTTGGCTCACTAATGTAGGATAAAATGCAATAGTACATTCTAGATGAGTGCTTGACAAAATAAAAATGGGCTTTTATGTTTTTTGTGATTGGTGTGTTGTGGGTTAAATCTAATACGGGATCATATACTTGTTTCTCCTTTGCATGCAATAACCTTTGCAACAAGGAAGCACAAAATCTTCGAAAAATTTGTTGTATTCATGTCCGACACGACACTCGTTTGACACGCCTTCGACACACGTCGGGCACGTGGTCAATGTGTCGGCAGATGTAATGTGGTCAACGTGTCGTGGTATTTGACACGCTTCCGATATACCCGAAACTTGGTCAGGACACAGTCAAGACTCGGCAACCGACTTCGTTTAATTTTTTACTTTTAGACGTGTGCAAATAATTATCTAATTTAATAATTGTTGATCCATTTGGTGAATGACTCTTTAAATTAAGATTCAAGATAGGGCAAACAACCACTATATTTTTCTTCCAATAGAGTGTCATCTTCTTCTCCGCCTTTGCACATCTTGTTCTCTACATTTTTTCTTCGTGTTTTTTTTCTTCTATTTGCAACAAATATGAAGACATTCTAGGAAGACATTTTATTAGATTGTTGTTTATGTTTATATGACTTATTAAAAAAATAGTATGATATGTCTACGTGTTCCTGAGTCCTAGTTTTCGGAAAACTGTTGAATCGGCGTGTCGTGTCCGACACGACGTCCGTGTCCATACATTCATGCTTTGCAAAGATAAAATTGGTTATTGCAGGACTTAGAACAGTACGAGTATGAGTTCACTAATGTAAAATAAAATTTAATAGCACATTCTAGATGAAAGCTTAATGTCATTTTTTTTGGTGATTTTTAATTGTTGCGTGCTACTATTCGGTTCTTTACAATTTTTGACACCCTTAACAATCTTGATGGGTTGATATGTGGTGATTCTCACTCATATTAGCTGAACTGATAAAATGAACTTTTGATTTTTTTTAAATACTATTATTATTATTATTATTATATTTTTAATAAGTCATTGCCTCATTGGTGTTAATTTGATATGCCAACATGCATTTTTTTATGTTTGAATCACTGCTCGACTAGTGGGTTCAATGAATGAAGAGGTTCAACCGGAGCTGGCTACCAAAAAATAGTTATCCAGTAATATTTTACGATTTACTCTCCTCAGATTATAAAGTGTGCTAAAACTATTGATGGTCAAATGTTGTTTCCAGAACTTGGAGTATATCTAGTGGATGAGATTATTTTATTAATTAATTTATTTGCACACTTGATATGTCAATGCAAAATGATGCATTTTACTCAATAATTTTCTGTCCTTGGAATATAAAGTTATGTATACTGTTCATGGCCCAGATGGTTAGAGAATCTCGTGATGAATCTAACAGTGTATGTTTCATTTGCACATTGTGCTTTATACATGTCATTAATGTTTTTAATTATTATGCTTTATGGTGTTGGTGAATCTTGATGTCATGTATCTTTTGTTGGTTGTTGTCTTTTGAATGTCTTTTTTCGGTTTTGATCTTTTAGTTGCCTTATGTTGGCAAAAGAAATTTGATTGTTTGTGTGGAAAAAGGAATAAAATTGAGAGAAAGTTCCCTTTAGAACATCTCCAGCGTGAGCAAGTTTTGAGCTATAGTCACACTTGTTCCAAAAGACCAAAAAATTGATGTATAGTTGTTGAGTAATGCTACAATCAATAACCTAACTGTAAAATGGTTGAGGCGGGAACTAAAGCAATCATATTTCATGAGGGTTTAAGCATCAGCTGAAATGTTAAATATTTAGAAAATATTAGAAAATTGAGATCACAAATTTATTTCAGTTCAGTGAAATACACGTGATGGACGTCAATGAACAAGAATTATCAAAAATAGAAAATGAGGAAGGGTAACAGTGGGTTCATGGGGTTGAGAAAAATTGAAAAGAATAATGCAACAAAGGTAGATGTTACAGAAAACTTGCCATTGACCATGCAAAGTTTAATCTAGTGAGGTGTGCGCCTCATCTTGCCTAATTTCTGACTAGGCGTGCACCTTGCAAGACTGCTGTGTCAGTTATTTGGAACATGCTGCCCTCAACTTTGTGGAAGAAGAAGAAGCAGTGAAAGCCCAAGCCCATTGAGTCAAGTATGAAAATTGAGAATTCCTTTGCAGCCTTATCGACTAAACTCAGTTTGACTAAATCAACCTTCTCTAGTCAACTATTGAAGTCAAGTCTAAAAAAATTTCTAAACAACTTTAATTCAAGGATAAAGGTTGATAAATGTTAGTATTAAATTTCAAGTTACTTTTTGTTTATTTGTTTTCCGTCTTTGTATTTTGTGGCGTATTTAAAAAACCTCTAGAAGTGTTCAAATGGTCTCACTATAAACCTTGGGTGATTAATCTTTGTTGTTTTAGTAGATTAAGAAGCCATTTTCAGGGACTTATCTCTAATAGAAACTCCGAATCCTAATTTTGTAACCATTCAATTCAACCGTTATTCCCTCAGTTTTAAGTTGTAGTCTAGCCGTGGTTCTCAGATTTCCTTATTTGTGATTTACTCCTGCTTTTATAAGAGCCATGAGAGCTGTGAACCTCACAAATCTTCTAAGAGCCATGAGCCTCAGTGTGCTATTTGACTATCAAGAATTAAGGCCTGAAGTTGCAGCCTAAATGCTTTTTGACCATGGTCAAGATCTCTCACACCTGAAGTGACTTTTTACATGGGGATTATGTGTTGTCGGCAAGATTTAGAAATGAAGAGAATGATTTTGAGTGGAGTTGAACAAATTTGTGCGGTCTTGGAGGAGATGGCCAATATTGTTGTGGTATGAATGTTGCACAATGTGGAGGAACCTTTTCCATTAACATGCATTGTGACTGAGTTTGTAATTTGTCCAATTGAAGTAAAATATCATATTAGAACTTTGAACATGAGTTTATTTGTTCAACCATTAACTTCATTTCTAGCCCATTCCAGTTCTTATCGAGAGCTCAGTTTCTTGTCCGATTTACACAATCATGCAAACCTGATAATATGGGATCTTTGTGCAGGTGGTAACGAGAGCTCAAAGCAGAGTCGAAGTGAGAAGAAGAGTCGCAAGGCAATGTTGAAGCTGGGGATTAAACCTGTCACAGGAGTAAGCAGAGTTACCATCAAGAGGACAAAAAATGTGAGCCTGCACTAAATTTCTTTTCCTTGATATGATCAGTTTAATATTTGTTTGTCATCATAGTCATCACCACTATCAGTTGTCTGCATCGAGTTGTTATTAGAAATTTCCAGTTTCCACTTATTTGCTTTGGCAATACCTCTGCTAAATTACTAGGACTGACTTTGATGGGTGTCAAATTTATTTTTTTTTTTTTTTTTTTTTTGAAAGGCAAGCGTGCCGCCGGTGGGTAAAGAACCCAAGACGTGGGGGTTAAACCACCACAGCCTTAACCATCCAACCAGGCTACTCCTAAATTTTTTTTTTAACTTACATCATTTATATGTTTATACTCGTTAGTGTAAATATTTTTATTTAAAATCAGAACAAGAAGGTTGTCAGTGCAACAGTATGGCTAAAGATTGAAGTTTACTCTGTTATTTTGTTTCTAGTAGCAGCACACTATCTTTCCCACCCTTCGTATTGGTATATTCTGATGCCAAGTCAATTACTCTAATGAAAAACAGTGATGATTCTGAAAATCATATAGCAATGAAAACTTCAGATACTGTACTTCAGAATATATATAATTTGAGACATGAGAAACACTATGAGATGCATCACCTCAATATCATCTTTTGTTGTGATTTTCAGATATTATTTGTTATATCTAGGCCTGATGTTTTCAAGAGCCCGAATTCTGAGACCTATGTCATATTTGGAGAGGCGAAGATCGAAGACTTGAGTTCTCAGTTACAGACACAAGCTGCTCAACAGTTCAGGATGCCTGACATGGCCTCTGTGATGGCCAAGACAGATGCATCTTCTGCTGCTGGACAGGCTGACGAAGAAGTGGAGGAGATTGATGAGACTGGGGTTGAGCCTCGAGATATTGATTTGGTGATGACCCAAGCTGGTGTTTCAAGGAGCAAGGCAGTGAAGGCTCTCAAGACCCACAGTGGTGATATAGTCAGCGCTATAATGGAGCTTACCACGTAGGTAGTTGCAAACCGCTCATTAATGAGTTTTTGAAATTTATCGTGACCATTTCAGGATTGTTTTATTTTGCTGATTGAGCCCTAGGTTTGTTTATCAGTCATTTCATTTTTATGCATTTTGGACCGTGCATATGCATTTCTAGTATTGGGTGATAGGTCCCATTTTCAATGAGCTTAAGGAACATATGTATATAATTCACAATAAGAGTGATTACATGGTTCCACAACAATTGCATCCTTTGTTTCTGCTGCATGCCATTTGAAGCTTTTAGTCTGACCTTTTCGTTAATTCATAAGCTTAAGGAAACCCATCAAATTAGCTGTATAGGTCAATTAAAACTCTCGATGAGAAAATGTGCATCTCCAATAGGCATTTTTATGCCTATGCTTGACTCTACCATTGAATCTCCACCAAAGATAGAGTGAAAAGTAGGGGTGGACAAGAATCCCGATCTCGACCCATTCCAGTATGGTACCGAACCGGCTCAGACAGGGACAAAGCGGTTTACATTGTTTTTATCGCAGTCCCGGATCGGTCTGAACCATGACAAAATCGATTTTCACAAATATAGTCCCGAACCGTTTCGGTTTGTCCTGATTACTGTAGCAATTCAATACTAAAGTCCAAGGCCAACTATTAGCAAACCCAAACAAAACAAAGCCCAACCCATTGTCCATTTGCAAAACAAACCCATGTCTCTGGGTTAACAAATGGTCACATACTCTTCTTTTCGCAGCCACTCTCACCCTCATCAACACACTCCTTTACTCACCATCTTGTCTCCAACACAGAGCATCTCGATCTATCCCTGTCAGACAACTACAACCATCATCATCTCGCCATCTCTCCTCGCAGCAACCATCACTATCGGCAACCATCACTTCACCATCCATCAGTAGAGCATCACAGATTTCGTCATCAGCTCTCCCTTACTCTCCATTTTCTGGTCGTCTTCCTCCCTTCTCTGTCTTCCTCTCTAAAGTCTTCTATGTTCTGCGTCTTTTATTATTTGAAACACCAATCCTCACCACCTCTCCCACTAGTTGTTTCTCTCAACTACCTCAAAGACTGCACTCTCGAACAAGAAACCCTAGTTTGGATATCCACAGTCGAGCATGGCGGTTAGAATCGCTTGATGGATGGACGGATCAAGTTCGTCGCAGCTGTGCTCCATCACTAGCTCGTGTTCCTTCCATGGGCCGCCCAGCGTCGGCTCTAGCCATGGCAGCTCCTCTGCCTCGGATGGGCCGATCGGTTTGTTGACTCGGCCCTCGCTTCCGATCTCAGCCTCTGACTCGTCCACGTCGACACCTCTCGTGCTCTTTCTTGGCTTGCTGAGACACTCATTTGCTCTCTCGAAAGGTGAAGTATATGATGGATGATATCTATCCACATCCTCACACATGGATGCTTTATCCCTTGTAAAAGTTGGCAAGTGTATTGATATATCCAAGTTTCTGCTCGCCACATTATTCCAATTTTCAAGCAACATTTTGTGCCACATGTAACTGGCATTGTGTTTCAAACACTAGCTTTCAGCTATACTCCACATTTCACATTTGAATACACATTTTTCGTGCTTAGAACTCTTTTTGACCTGACCTTACCCACTCTGGTTCTCTCCCACTAAATATATTTTTCGTCTTACATAATATGTCGTCCTAACATGATGGCCCAGCTACAATATCTAGGGAAGATGGTGAATGTAGGATAATAAACGATTAAAGAGATACTTTATGAGCTAACATCAGTATAGTTAAGGCGTTGAGGCGGACAAGCTTGAAAACGCCTCAGAGGCGAGGTCTTTCACATTTTTAATAGATTTTTTTATTATAATAAATTGAAATACATTTAGATAAGTAATATTCATCACCATTTTGATAATTTGCATGTGCCAATATGTACAAAAAGTCATACAACTATTTAGAATTGAAATGGAAACATAATAAAGTTGCATAGCATAGCAAAAAGATGCACTATATAAGTGTACTTAACTTGCCTATCCATTCAATCACTAAAAAAAAAAAACAAAAACATCAAAGCATAATGTAAAATAGTTCATCAACTTTTCATTGGTTTAATTTTGGAAATTTGAAACAGTGTTTGAAAAAATTAATGGTTGAATTTGAAACAATGTTTTGAAAATTGCAATTTGGTGAGGCATCGTCCAGTAGTTGGTTTAACTTTGGAAATTTGCACCAAATTTCGATTCATATGATGAAATATTACGATCCATACACTGAAATATTATTTGTTTATTGTGAAGAAAAAAAACGCAGCAGAAGAGATCATATAAAAAAACACAGTAGAAACTGAAGAACATATCATATAAAAAAAACACAAGAAGGAGAGGGAAGAAGAGAGGAAACATACTTGATATGAAAGAGGCAACACCTAATTTGAAGGAGATGAACCTGATTAGAAGGAAAAGAACACATACAACAACAACAATAGCCCCCAAGGAGTCATTCTCTTGTCTAAAACTCTAAATACCCCCTCTTAACCTTAAAAGACAAGTGAGCTGCAATAGGCTTTTAGTTTTTAAGATGTAAATGGGCTGAGGCGGACGCCTCACTTCACCGCTCTGCCTTGCATCATTTTGAGGCGTTTCTTTGCCAAAACGCCTCGAGGCGTGCCTAGGCGTCCGCCTTAACAACACTGGCTAACATAGTCCTTAAAATCTTGTATTTGTTCGTCAAACTGTTTGGCATGCTACAAATACTATTAGGAGACATCGTGCTCTTGATGCTTTATACAAGACCTCAAGGTGTTCAATTTTATTCGCCATCACAACTAGCATAAATCAGTTTCCATTTAAAAAAAGAAAATAAAAGAAAAGAAAGAAAAAAAGGGATTGGCGTGGTCCCGGGAAGGGACCAATCGGGTATGTCCAAGAAATTTTGTTGTCCCGAACCGTTCCAATCCGGGACCAACCGGGTATGTCTAGGAAATTGTGTTGTCCCAGACCGTTCCGGTTTTGTTTCACATGACCTGGATCGAGACAAGTCCAAATCCGGACCGTGCACACCCCAGTGAAAAGTCATCCTATAGGCTTGTTTTCACTATCTTTGGGTTGCTTAAATGTGGATGCATTAACGGTCTCAAACCAGGACCCCACAGCGGAGTGGGTTTGGGAGAACAAAATATATTTTAAAAAGGGAAAAAACATTTAATTTAATTTTTAAATCTATATTATAATCTTAAATTTTTTTTTTTATTAATTCTACTACTATTTTTTATTCTTGTGGGTTCCAAAGATATATAATAATGCAACTTTTCTGGTTTTTTGGTATGTCTATTGGGGGTACCAATTTTTTTTTTTTAAAAATTCACCCTACCAGTGTGCTACATAGAAAAAAAAAAGTAACATATTGTTTAGCAACCTTTTGAAGGCATACTTATGCCTATTGGAAATGCTCTAAGGGGAGGGATTTTCTGCAAAAATTTTCTTCAAAATCATGATCAAAATGAAACAACAGCAGAAGGGAATCTGAGTTGCAGCAGTGCTTGTTGTAAGGATGTCCCACCTTGGATATGTTTCTTTTTGTGGCTTATGCTACAAGGAAGAAATCTACGAGACAATCTCATAAAGAAAACTATAATAGCTTGTCTTCCCCTCTTTTCAGATGAGCCTGGATGGCAATGGTTTGTCACACACACAGGTTACTTGATTCAATAGGCCGCTTGACACGCACACGAATACAATTTCTGGGTTTAAAATTTATGGATATATTTTAGGTAAAGGCTTTCTGATGTTTTATGATAAACCTGTGGTTTCACTGGTGGATGTATGCTAGATACCTTGATTTTTTTTATTTTTTTTCACTTCACCACTAGTTGATATCATTTTGTTGAAAAGGCTAATTTGGTTTTAAACGACGAGCAAGGTGTCAAGTTTGTTGGCCCAGCAAATATTATTTCAAAATTTCTCAGTTAAAATAAGGCATACACTTTTCAACAAAGAAAATAGTAAGAAAAATACAAAAAATTAAGAATGGAAGCATTGTTCATCTTGAGGCAATGCAACCAGAATCCTTGCTTGTTTTGCAAAACTTAGTTAATCACCCTACTATTTGAGCGTATCTCTTCGTCAGTACGAGCTCCTATGCCATCCATCTTTACCATTGCTGCACCAAATTTGAGTCTTCAATGGATTACATTCATTTTGATTTACTTGATTAGCTGTTGCAGTTGATAAGAGTGTTTGGTCTGACGTGCGCAAGCCTCAGATTACTGGGATGTCCCTGTAATACTCAATGTCCATGATGGTTGGACTAGAGGGGTTCATTGGAACCAACAGGCTAGGGCCATTGCTGCCTTCTGGGCGTTGTGTTGCTTCAGTTGGGTTGCGTAGGTTGCATCTAGACTTGGGTCTTGGCTTGTTGAATTGAAGCTGTATAGCCTTTTGGCGAAGGATGTGCAATGCAGACAACCTACTGTATGTGCACCTGTACATAATGTCTTTATTAACCCACAACATGGCCATTGCTGCCTTCTGGGCGTTGTGTTGCTTCAGTTGGGTTGCGTAGGTTGCATCTAGACTTGGGTCTTGGCTTGTTGAATTGAAGCTGTATAGCCTTTTGGTGAAGGATGTGCAATGCAGACAACCTACTGTATGTGCACCTGTACATAATGTCTTTATTAACCCACAACATTGACCCATTACATGATAGAATAGTTTGAACTCGTGCCTGATAGTGTAATCATTAGGAGTGGGCATCTCATCCCGTGATCCCGAATCCGTTCCGATTTTTTTGGGTCCTTTTGGGATTGACCAAACTCATTCCGATCTCGTCCCGTCCCGATCTAGAGTGGGATGGGATCGAGATGAAGATTTTCAATCTCGCCTATCCCGTCTTGTCCAGAATTTATTTATTTAATAATAATTATTATTATTATTTTTAATCAAATACTATTTTAAATTAAAGTTTAGGACGTGTTGAAATTAAATCAATGTAAGATGAATTCTATATGAATTGAATAATTAATTATAAATGAAATTTAATATTTATTTGCATTCTAAAAAAAAGTTTAATATTTATTTATTTAATATCTATTATTTTATGATGTAAGGTAGATGTATATAAATTTGACATTATTGACGTGTGAGTAATGTGAGATAAACCTCTTTTTGTTATTTTTTATTGGAGGACTATTTAGTACGTGCTCATCTCATTCTATCCTGATCCCATTTGAAATGGAACGAAGTCAGGATGAGGTCTATCTTGCCCCATCCCGTTCCGATCCCGAATGAAAGGGATGGGATAAGGATGGGTCTATCTTGTCCAGTGCTCACCCCTAGTAATCATTTCTTCTTGAGTGACTCATTTGTTTGTAAAGTTTTGTATGAGAGTTGCAATGTTCTGAAAATCAGCTTATGTGCTAGGCGTTATTATAGGTAGGCGTTGGAAAAAATCGACCAGATCATTTTTGGTGTTTATACATTTTGCATAAGTACTTTGGCATTGAATTGAAGAAATTTATATGTATTATGCTTAAAATTTATAATTATAAAATATAATAATAAAAAAATTGCCTAGGCCCTGACTAGGCCTTTGTAAGCTAGTCCCCTGCTCGCTGCCTCCTACCACCTACCGCCCAATGATTTGACATAAAGAAAAGGAGGTGGAAAGTTTGCAAGCAGTGGCAGACCCATGATTTTAGTTAGAGAAGGCAATAGGGGGATATAAGTAAATTTTTCCTCGCCCCGTCAGGGATCGCGAATCCCGAATCCGCCTTGTCAATTCTTTATATTTTTATTTAAAAACCATCCGCCCTGTCAATCCGTTTACAGATCTGCGATTTTGCTGGTTCCCCGCCCGATCTTGAACTCATGGATTCCTCATTCAAAGGAGGTTGTTGTCCCATTGACATCATCCCCAGACCAAACGTCATTTCACAAATTTCAAGAACGGAATCGATCACTTTGAGCATCTTGTAATCATCTAATTCAATGGACGATTCAATGAAGAAGATGATCAGAACACTCTTTGAAACATATCTAAATGAGATCACAGTCGTTCCAAAAGTGGTGTCAAGGCGGAGGTCGCTCGATTTTTTTGGGTTGTCTCCGATCCCATTTGGTGAAGAAAAAGTGATGATGAATTCAAATGCTTCAACTTTGGAGAGGTTGATTTCGAGCTCTGGTTGGAGATGAGACAGTGGTGGTTGTGGATGGGTGTGTGGTTCCCCCCCCTCGTAAATCTAACTCTATCTCCATTCTTCGTCTATTTAAACCCTCAAGTTTTCTCTCACTCGCTCATTCAAACATGGTGGACATGAGCCCTTCCACAACTTACAAAACCTTGATGATCAACACTCATACTAATCTTTCTACAATGATCAACAATAAGATCAAAATCAAGTAGTGGTTCCTCGACGACTCTTGAAGCGTTCCATGTTGGCCTTTTCCTATGGGATTTTATCACTGATCTCTTTAGTTGGTGACCAAAATTAAACTACTAAATACACATTTAATATGAGAAATCATTGTTTTCTTCTTCAGCAAAGAATCTATTTGTATCAATTGAAGTGGAAGAATGTGTTTCTAACAAGGCTGTTCAACTTGATGGTGTCGTTTCCATGGACCAAGGCAATGTTGGCTTGGCAGAGAACAACTTTTCATTTCTAGCCGATAAAAATTGGATGAACGGTTGTTGAAGCTCACCTGCAAGAGTTTGATTGGTTGAGTGGTGGGCGAATTTGTGGTGGCGGAGGTAGAACTGATGGAAGGGCTTGGGAGGCAAAGTGGTGGAGAACAACACTTTAGAGAGACCGAGTTGGAGTACTTGGTGGAGAGAAGGACTAGTGTCTGGGGTGATGACCAATTTGTGCTTTGGGACGATTGCAAGGGAAGTGTTTGTTAGAGGGTTTAGGGTCTTTTTCTCGACTAGAGTGAGCTTGTATGAGGTTTGAAATGGATTCGTTTATCTGAGACTGAGAGATATGGTTAGGGTTTTTTTTTATTGTTTTTAAAGGTCAGGGGTATTTATGTAATTTTCAATATAAATGGATATCAGTGGGTGGATATGGCTAAATTTGTATCCGCCTCGATTATTTGACGGATATTGTTTGGATATCCGTATCAGCCCTAAAATTTGTTTAGGCACATCTAAAATCGTGCCAATCGGGATGGGCGAAACGAATATCCGTGAAAATTCGCCCCATTGCCATCTCTAATTTTAGTCAAGGAGGAGCGAAATGGTAAGGGATTGTCGATCGCTAATATGAGTTATCATAAGTGAAGCTAGAAATCTACTATTTCAGACCAAAAATTGTGATTTTGCGAAAGTTTACAAAATTTTGCTCAGTATTTAATTTTTTAGGTTTGAAAATTTAAAGTATCGAAAAAGAAAATTATGTTATTTCATGTTTTTTCCTAAATTTAACATTTTCATGTAAAACCCCAAAAGTTATGAAGCAAATTACCATTTTTCGATCAAAGTATTGTCATTTTTATCGATATTTTTGTGTAAAACCTATAAATTATGAAACAAAATACATTTACAGGGAAACTTAAATATTTAATTTTTATTTTATGTATTTATTAGGTTAATTTATATTTCAAATACACACATATATATGTTTGACACATACACACGTATATATATGTTTGACATAGACTCGAAATTTTACGTTTTTTCTATATACGAGATTTAAATATTTCACGAAATATTTCTTAAAATCAGAAAGAGAAATTACTTCGAAAAACAAAACACAATCCTTGCTTCGGACTAATAATTTAACAACGAATTTTTACTAACATCTATAAGTATATGATAAAATAAAAAATTAATCCTGATTATATTATTTGTAAACTTAATCTAGTACTGTGCATTTATCAAATTGAATCAAGTATTATATTTTAAGTCAAATTGTGATCAAGTCGTTGACAATTTAACAAAGTCAAACAAGCGTAATAACAAGAATACATTATTAAATTGCAAAATAATTTAGGGATGTGATAATTAAAGAGAATTACAAAATTTCTCTTTCTATATATATACTAGCATAATACTCGTGTCGTTGGCACTCTCAACGCAAAGCACAATTGTTTTTGCTAATAATATGTCCTGAGCACCCCGCCACCATCCCCACTTTTGCCCTCAAATAGTATTGAAGTGCAAAACCTATTCTAAGGTAATATTATAGACCTTAGGGTTAGACTCACTCAAAATTTGAATCAGTTGAGGAAATAAATTCAAACGTCATGAGTGAGTTCTCTCAAACTTTGAATTCGCCACAACATGAAGTTTAACATTTTTGTTTAAATGTGCATTAAGATGCATCTGGTATGATACTGAAAAATATTGATAATTACTAACATGAAATGCATTAGAAATTTTTAATAATAAATTTTAGTGTTTGTAGATGATGATACAACAAAACGGCCTCTCTTCAACACCGTACACTTGTCATGATGATCTCGAAAAATAATAGGCCAAAGCGTCAGCCCAACACTAATCCAGCACAAGCAGTTCCAAGTCTGCATAATGCAGTTCGCCAGACCCAAATCATTACAGCATGCTAAGCCCACGCATCTCACAACTATCCTCAATACCCGTAACCCTGCTAAGGCAAATATCTCGATAATCAACTTCGGACAGGCAAGACAACAACACTTTATTCTAACTTGGAAGCAAATACCAAAGTACACATCGCACATGAAAATTTTTATCTATGGACTACTCTCTGATTGATAACTATCTCTCGTGTATTTAGGAGCACAAGGCTAAAAGGGAAATTTCCTTCACAGTACAACTCCTAATTAGATGATCTCCATGAATATTTTCTTCCCTAAACTACACCACCGATGGCCTGGTCGAATCAGGATTTCAATACTATAAATAAGACATGAGATTGGTAAGCTAAGGTACGTTATAAATTCTTTGTTTACAACATTACGCGTTCCTCAGATCCCTGTCTGACTTTAGCATCAGATTGCCATCGGCCACCACAATGGTGGTCCGTGGCTCACGTGCGTTTTTTGTGCAAGCCAGCAGGTTTGCAGTTCAAGGTCAAAACAGTGGGCGAAAATCAATTACATCAGTTTGCCGCCATGTGTGCGGGCGACAAAGTTCCTAATCAATCACTAGCATTACCTCTTCAGAATACGAGAAGACGGTGACCACCAGATCACGCAATAATGGAGAACAAATGGACACATCAAACGCTCAGACTAATGTTATACCACTCCTCTCGGCGGTGCCGATGACACACGAGCAGCAGGTTCACACCTCCGCGCTAATAACGACGACAGACCCCAGGATAGATTTGTTGTCATCACAAATACTACAAATCGCCAAAGCAGTAAACACTTTCATACAGCATAACCCTCCACCTGCCAATGGACAGTAGCACAGACCCCCATATCGTGAAGACAATAGAAAGCAAGCACAGGAGAGTCAAACCCCTACTAGTTCTCAATGGACAAGAGAAGGTGGCAGCTAACGCAGACCTGACCTTCAGGGTAGACAGGCTCGACTCCCAAAACCCCATCTACCGTGGGGCTCACGACCCAGACGTGCTATATCGCCTTTTTATTCCACCATTCGTGAACCGAATCATGGACGAGGCTCTTCCAAAGAAATTCACGCCTCCAAAGCTCAATTTCTATGACGGAACTTGCGTCGTTACCAGGATGTAATAATGCTCAAAGAAGGTTCCGCGTCGTGATGTGCATAACTTTTTCTACCAGCCTAAAAAAGTAAGCACTGACATGATTCCAGAACCTCTTGCCAAAGTCAATTGACTCATTCAAGACGCTGGCTAAGGATTTCTGATGCACTTTGTCGAAAGTCAGCGTCTCCTGAAAGGCCCACACTACATACTCTCTCTGAAGCAAAGCAGAAATCTAATGAAATGCTAAGAGAGTATGTCACACGCTTCAATGACGAGCTGACGCTCATTGACTGCTGCAGCGAATAAACAACCACTACAGCTTTTACCGCGGGCCTAAAAGAGGGAAAATCTTATGACTTCTTCACCTTGGAACCCTATCTGAATATGGCAGAACTCTTGAAGGGCGCCCAGAGGTACATCACCCTGGGAGAGATGAGAATAGAGAAGAAGGAAACCAGAGTTGAGAAGAAGCTTCCGAACCTAAAGACAAGAATGAGGGAAGAAGGCGAGATGACGAAGAAAGGAACAAGCGAAAGCGCAACGACAACAGGTCGAACCCTAGCCGAGCCAGGCCAGAGAAATCTTCTAACTACGTTGGATCCACATCCATGACCCCCCTCAATTCTAGCTTATCGAACGTCTTGAATTACATGAAATTGGAAAGATCTAAAGTGGCCCCAAAGCAGCGTGGGGACCCCTCCAAACGTGATAACAAATATTGCTCATACCATAAGGAGGGTGGTCACGATTGCAAAAGTCTAAGGTATGAGATCGCACACTGGATCTGCAAGGGCAAGCTAAAGAAATTCCTGGGTTCAGAGAAGCGACGAGACCGACTCAAGGACATGGGAGAAGTAGTCAAGGAGATTAAGGAGACTCCGGGCATAATCTATGTCTTTCATGGAGTTGGATCGAATGAAGACAAGTCAAACAGATCCCATAAGCGGACTCTACTAGAGATGCGGACGTAGTCCATAAACGATGACATACGCATATACTACTCGAGGGTGCACAACCCCGTCTCTACCTTAACCTTCACAGACAAGAACCTCAAAGGGGTCTACGTACTACACAATGATGCTCTCGTCATTTCGATTTCTTTCGCAAGGTGAAAAGTAAAGAGGGCCCTGATAAGTGTTCTTAGCTCTCCCTAGAAAGTTTTAAGATATTGGAAGAAAGATGTGTGGTGGAAGGTTAGGTTATAATTTCCATACTCCCTCCTTTCTCTCCTCTTTTTCACTATGCCTCGACATCTTTATAATTTTCCATGGAAAACAAAAATCAAAAACACCCTAGAACTAAACGTACATTATGACAACATAATTGCCCACACATGGCGTCAGTAAGTTTATATTTTGGGTGGATGTAAAATGTAGCATTGGAATTTAGAAGGATGGTTTTGTTTTGTAGTGACGTTACTACTAGGGATGGCAGTGGTGCAGATTTTCACAGATATACGCCCCACCCGCTCCATTTGGAGCGATTTTGGTTATGGCTAAACGGATGGTGGGGCGGATACGGATATCCAAACAGTATTCGTTTATTATTCGGGGCGGATACGGATTTGCCATATCCGCCCCACAGATATCCGTTTAATCGAAACAATTACACATATACCTCTGACCTATAAAAAGGAAAACTAGACCCTAACCATAACCCTAGATCTCTCATCTCACAATCATAAACCACCTTCCACCAACCCAAATTCATTTACACTCTCTGCCTCCTGTGAGGCACAAACTCTTTTCTTCCTCCTTTGATGTTGTGTTCTCTTCCTCCTTATTGTTGTGTTCTCTTCCTCCTCTGTTGCTATGTTTTCTTTCTCCTTTATCACAGATATTCGTTGCTGTGTTTGAAGAAGAAGAAAGAGGGTGAGGAGGGGAAGGTTCTTCAGATCTACTCTTCTTCTTCAGCTCTATTCAGATCTGCTCCCTCCTCTTCAGATCCATTTAGATCTATCAACAGGGGAAATGAGAAGACGCCACTTGATGGAAGAGATAAATGTTGAATCGTTGATGATCCCATGGAATTTAGTTTTCCCTTCCCACAGCTAAGGTTCTTCGGAGATTTGTGGTTGCTGGCTCTGAAATGGAGCTCTTCTTCTTTGACAATGATGAGCTTCCATGGTCAATGTTCATAGTTGCTCTTTGTTTTCTTTGTAAATTTAAGACTTTGATGATACTGGTATGTCATTGTTTAGTATATTTCTCAATTTTAGGAACAACAATTTATTTGGTTTACTTATTTATTTTTTAGATCCAATCAAATCTATCAATATCTATGCAGTTAAAACGGATAACGGACCCATAATGGTCCAAGAGCGTTATAGGTTATAATGGGATATACCGAGATATAACGATATATAACGGAGTAGTTTGTTAAATATATATTTTAATACCCTCACAAAATATTAATGTATTATAGTCAAAAAAATAAATCATATTCATAACATTAAATTCAAAAACAAAAAACCTTACTAAAAATCATCTTCCATTAGTATGAGAGTGAGATCGCAAGAGAGAGTGCGATCGACTCTTCGTCTTCTATCCTCCTCATCTCATTCTCTGTCAAACGGTGAGGTCTAGTTCTCTAGCGATTGGCGACGCAAGCTCTGGTCCTTCTTTCCTATGAATCTAGGGTTTTGGTTCGATCAAGAATGAAATGTGTGATTTTTTTAATGTATTAGAACAAAACATTAAAACGGCGTTATTGGAAAAAAAAATGTTATCTCAATAACGACCACATAACGTCGTTATATCGAAATTGTGATACCATAATGCGATAGTGTCATAATGTAACGGCTCACCCACGTTAAGAGTTATATCGGCATTATAACGTTATTTTAACTACACAGATCAACATGGTTAGATTTACTACTTTATTTTCAAAGTAGATTTACTTATTTATCTTTCAGATCAATTCGATCTATCAACATGGGTATATTCTACCTATGTAACTCTCTGTGTGTGAACACAAAAAGCACTTAACGGATATTCGAGGTAGGCAGATATCCACCAATCTGTCTGGTTTGGGAATGATTTTTGAAAATATTGTAAACGGATATTCGGGGCGGATTTGAGTATCCACCATTCCCAGTGGGACGAGAACAAATTTGCTCAAATCTGCCCCAATCCGCCCTGTTGTCATCCCTACTTGCTACTTCAATATCACTTAACTGTTGGATTATCCGATTATCTCTTATTGGATTCCGCCAATATATTTTAATTGCCCCATAATTATCTAGTCCATTCCAAGCCCTACTTGGAACTTTAATGTAAAATTATGATATGACACACTATATCTAAGACAAAACCCTCACATGTATGCACCATGTTACCTTGAAAATAGGTACATAGAATCTTATTTCATTTATTGTAACTATTAAAATGGGCTTTTGTGATGTTAATCTAAAGTCTTCGACAAAATAAAGTAATAATGTTCTCATGGGAATCACATTGTTTGATGCCCAAGGAGAATGATTCCCTAAGTCCTGAGTTTCTCTTGCCCACTCTCCTCTTTCATTTCCCTCCATTTTATAACAAGAGCTCCTTGCAACCAAACATATCCTTACTGAGTTCCTAAGTTTGACACGAGATGATAAGCAACGCGAGAGTTTAACTTTGTCTCTCTTTAAAGGTGACACTTTCCCAACTCCATGCTAGATGCACTAGGGTTTTAGGATGGCCAATAAGATCAGCTGGACCACACAGCATAAACAGTTACTGAATTCACAAGGTTGTCTCAACAAACCAGGTAAAGTTGTGGGGAAGGATATGATCTACAGACAACTGACATCTGTCAAGTTGAGAAAGATCTTACTGCCCACCACACCCCTTCGAAGGCAATGGTGAGGAATCAAAAGCAACTCTTATCCCTGCAGCATGTGTAAAACGCTGAGCCAATTGTCAAAACATATCAACGATAATGAACTTAACAGCAAATTTCAACAAGTAAAATTACTCTAATGAACAGCTCAATCTGCTCAACTAGGACGGATACTTGGAAGTTACAAATTAAGAATCTCGCAGTTAAAATGGATTAAGGGTGAAAATTTATGACATATTAGAACCCTATAAGAAAATGATAACAGCGCAGGAATCATCTGCAGCTGATTGAGGTTGCAACTTCAGCGCTGAGAGCTGAAAAGAGCACGGCTGATGATTCCAGTAGCTTCAATGTATCGATCAACACATCTAGAGATGCAACTACTCTCACTCCCACTAAGGTTTGTCCCTGACTTTGAGATGCATTTTGAAAATCACTTGCCCCTTACTTTGTCTACATGGCAAAGAAGAAAAAGAAAGACCTAACTTCTTGTTCAAGTGTGGAAATTTGAAAACATGAGAAATATGTATCTGTTTTCAGAATTTTCTCAATTGTTTCCACTCAATTTCAGTACCTCAAGAATTTAAGGAGGAAGCCTATACTGATTACTAGAAAATTTATTGCTTAGGTTGTGAGGCACAAGAAAAATCTTCAAAATCGCATAATTTTCATGTCAAACCACTTTCCAGACAGATGGGTGACTTTGGATGCTTGAGAGGGGCTGAATTCAGTCAGTGACTTGTTCATCCGTATTCCTACGGACGAGTAGAAATTGCATGTGAGGTGGATGGGGTGACATAGGGGGGTGTTTATTTGAGTTAAGAGATCTAACATCTTATTAAGTGGAAACTTCTAGTTAGAGGTAAACGTCTTAATAAGAGGTGTTGGAAAGTGTTTGTTTAGGCTCTAGTTAGACCCTTAAGTGAGGGTGGTATAAATATGCAAAATTCTACTTTTTTTCTTCTTTCAAATTGATACACTTATTTATTATTTATGCACCCAATGTTAGTGAATCGTATTGTAGATCGTAACGTGTAAGATTTAGATTTAATTGTAAATCGAAAGATTTATTAATAATACTATATATTATATGTTATATATTATATAAATATTTCTATCGTCATTTATCCTTTCTTTTTACTTGCATTCTCTTTAGCCTTTATAGGTTTCAGAATTACCTGGAAGTGTATCAGCTTGATCAAGTATAAAAGTGGGCAATAGATGGTATGAGTACCAAAATACATCGAAGCTAGTTAAAGGAAAACGAAGCCCGACCACATTCTTTTGAAACCGATGCGTGACAAGTATGAATGAGATGGCCATTTGAATTACCATTGTGGTTCCAGTAATAAAAACCCCTAATTTTTGGGTATTTAAAAAAATGATGTGAAGGGATTTATAAAGGTCTGTGTATATCATCAAAAGAAATTTGTATAATTTCATCATGAGGCACAACTCATCGTAATCCAATCATTTTCCAGTTGCACACTGACGCGTGATTTTCTTTAAATTACCAAAGTCTGTAGATTTATTCTTATTATTCAATTGATATGTATCATTTTCAGTAACAAGTGTCACTGAAAAACCTCAAAGTGTCACTCACCAGTCCTTTTTTTCTTTTAAATGAAAACCTCAAAGTGAATGTCATAAACAAAGAAGCAACGCCAAAGTATTATTGATGAGTAGGTTGTAGTAGTAGAGATAAGAAAATAGTTGATATAGCTTAGCCAGTACATGTGGCACGTATGGATTTCCTCAATAAGTCAACAAACTATCAAATATCTCTCTCCAATCTTCTGTATTTTTTGTTTAAAAAAAAAAAAAACCTCATCACCCATCATTCCATATTCACACTTGACTTGCAATTTGCGAAGCAGTGATCGCCATCTCATCGCCATAGCAATCCCTTTCAACTCTCAAACCCTAAACAACCAATGAACCTACGAAATCTGAGGCGGATCGATCGTGTGGGGTTGAAAGAGCTCGATAAGGAATTGTCGCCTTTGCCCGATTTGATTGATCTTCTCAGCCGTCTTCTTCGACAAGTATGTCTTTGTATTCTTCCTCCTTCGATAGGTATCTCTTTGTATTCCTCTCATCCTCTTGTTGTTCTTCTTTTCTTGTATGTATTTGTGTTCCTCTTCTTTTCTTGTTCATTTCTTTAATCTGTGACATACGAATAAAAAAATCGCACGATCTTCTTGCAATTGTGACTTAAACCTTGAATTGGATTTGATGGATGATTAAAAATGAGTTGTAGACTGAGTCGAGTCAAATCGCCAATTTGACTCGCGTTTTTTGACCAATTCATACAACACTGTATGCACCCAATATTGTTCATTTAATCATGTTAAATCATTTCTTTATTTGTGATTTTTGTTCCATTTCCTAATAATATATGGGTCCATTTGTGATGCTGATCCGTATACAAAAAAAGACTTGGGCTTATATGAGGGCCCAATTACATTGTAATTAGTCCCATGCTAGTTTACCCCCATGGTGGTCCTAAAGTTGGGTAAGGCAAGGTGGTGGAATAACTTGATCTGAGGGTAAATTTAGAAAATTGTCGATGTAGAGGTTTTTTTTTTTTTTAAATCTTTTTAAAAAAATCCCTTAACTCCTTTCACCCCAGATGTTGATGACAGGATTCAAATCTTGGACCTGTGATTCCATCAACCATAGGCCTACCACTGAGCTAGTACTCCATTGGCATGTAGAGGCTGAGATTCAATTGCTTGCCTCTGATCAGAGATATCTCACCGAACATATCAGTTAGATGCTAACCATCAAATTTTCAAAGCGTTTATCTGATTAAGATGTGTATACAAACACCCACTTAGATGGACTTTAATGTTTCAAAAAAATGGGAGCTCAAGCTTCAAGGCTAGCCGCTCGTCAAAGATATAATTGAAAGGCAAGCATTAGCTCCTTCTTCCCTTACTTGAATGATTTAGTAGCTTTTCAACAAGTTTTTGATGTTTAAGATTTCACTTAAATACCGAACATTTAAAATCACCGATTTGAATTTCTAAATTAGAGAGTGAAGTGTCATGTGAATATGTTTACTATGAATTATGATTGACTTACAGTTGTTTATCTATTATAATAATAACTATTACAAACATTTATATGCAAAAGCATACACCTAATGCCATGAGGATTAAGCCTCACATCATGGGCCATTAAAGTGTTGGGGCGTCGTGCACGTGTGCGCACTCCTTGATCCACTATACATAGCATCGATATTGTCCCCAACTTAAATACCACCTATTGGGTCGAGCCTTCCATCTGGACCTAGGTGGTGTGAGGTTTTTCCCAAAAGGCCTCGTTGCTATTAGAAAGTGGATTATCTCCTTATAAATATTTGTGACAACTTTTCCTTACTTGATGTGAGACTATTCAAGCCAACACTTTCCCAACAATCTCTACCTTGGAGCGAATCGTCAAATATCCTACAATCCCTCCACTGGCCTATAACATCTCAAAGTACACATCTCTTCAAGTCTCATATGCAACCACGATCCTGTAGGTAGTACTCGGTGTACGGGCTCGACTATTCCTGGCGTTGTTGGCTCCACCTAGTAGCAACCTCCACACTAACTCTACCTCATCCGAACTTGTAGGATACTCCCGGACACCACCTCGGCAAGGATCTCTAATCTGGATCATTCATTTGGCAAACCGCGCAGTTGCGATGCTCCACCTGGTCTAGCTCGCTGCCATGCGCCTACTCTACTTGAACGATGGAGGATCTTGATTGTTCACCCAGAGGACCTGCGCTCCCGCCTGGATCTGGCTCACTGCCTTGCGCCTACGCCTATCCTCTAAACAATGTGTTGCCTGCACCTCAACCACGCCAACCGAGTCCCAACCGAACCATCGGCTCTGATAGCAATTGTTGGGGAGTCGCGCACGTACATTTGCGCTCTCCCCTTGATCCACTATACATAGCAATGATATTGTCCCAAATTTAAACACCACATATCGGGTCGGGCCTTCCATCTGGCCTAGGTGGTGTAGAGTTTTTCCCAAAAAGCCTCGTTGCTACTAGGGAGTGGACCGTTTCCTTATAAACATTTGTGACAATTCTTCCTTGATGTAGGACTATTCAAGCCAATATTTTCCCAATATAAAGCGTCTTAGGTCACGTGTTAGTGTGACCTTGACTGATATACCTAAGTCGAATTTTTTTTTGGTGGGGAGGGGGGGGGAGAGGTGATTAACACCATTGAAAATGGAATGTTTGACTTTGACCTAAATGGTTACTGTCATTATGGAGGTACATGTTTGAGACAAATAACCTTTTACAAAGAATTATCGCGCTTTGTTAAGGAATCTTTGTTAGATTGGGAAGGAAAGCAAAAAGAAGGTGTGATATTGAAAGACACTGGTTTTTAGTTTTGATTTGGTTTATCAATAAATTTAACCTTTGAAAAAGAAAACAAATATGCCTATAAATGTGCAATTCGTGCAAAGGAAATTTACTGTTTGAATCAAGTGCATATAAATTGACTGACTATGTGAAACAAATGCCTTACATGATAAGGAAAACGATTGGGTTGACCATCAAATTGAGATACCAAATTATATTGGTACAAGGATGAAGATGGCAGATGGAAATGTCTACACACAAGGACAAAGTTGCCAAATTCTATAAGCTCATTCTTTCCTAGGATGTTTACACACAAGGATCCACCAAGTCTCAATTTCCTGCTAAGTAATTACACCCTCTCCCTATTCAGGTGGGTGGTTAGTCACATAGAATCAAGCTTGAAGTTGCAAAGCTCAATAAGAGAGGCGCATTAATTGACAGGATATGATGTCAGGTAAATTAACTTAACTCGGCAAGAAAATGATTATGGAATCCCAATGCACATTAATGACCTAAGCAATTTTCACTTCAGCCAATGTCGGCATGCACTCGGATTAATTGCTTGTTTAGTTTCTGTAGATTATGGGTTACAATTGGTAACAATCAAAGTCAACGTAAGAAAAAGGTAAAATACTCTAGTTTTGTAACACATGGAGGGTTCCTTCCTCTCTTTGTAGAAGAACTTGTGTTACAGAAGTACATGGTTGAAGTTATAGTTAGTTTGGTTAAGCATATACTAAACTTTAGAAAGTAATTACTTAGTTGTTGGGAGAGTGAGTATGAAATACATGAGGGAATGATGGGAGCTAGTTATTTTTCAGAAGCTAATATACTTGTGTCAAGTCAAAAGCCAAAATAATTGGCT
This sequence comes from Berberis thunbergii, assembly GCA_003290165.1. Classification (NCBI taxonomy): domain Eukaryota; kingdom Viridiplantae; phylum Streptophyta; class Magnoliopsida; order Ranunculales; family Berberidaceae; genus Berberis; species Berberis thunbergii. The sequence goes on along the minus strand of QNQO01003225.1, from coordinate 38,385 downwards.
ACAAATTTTAGCAAAGAAGTAACTAGTGAGAAGTAGAAACTTTGGAGAATCCAAACTAGCTTTAACAATATCCTTGAAGGACCCAATCTCTAGTTTGAAGCTCGCCTCCTGATACATGTATAAAGCAACATTAGATACATTTACCCAACATAAGCAATCCTCCTTATCTTTCCCCCTTTCTTCTCTTCCTTGGCGCTCTGTCAAATCCTACCATTGCATGCCTTTGTCATAGCCAAAATCTATCCGAAATTTTGCTTAAAATGTAAAACTCTTACCTCTACCAATTTTATGGAAAGATACAACTTTGTTTTAGAACAAAACTCAATATTCAATAAAACTCGCAACAATCCCATTACAACAAATGCTCCACCTTCCAAATTCTCATCAAAACATCGAAAAAACCCAATCCAAATCCCTTCACAAACCCTACACCCTAGCCCAAAACCTTAGAGAGTTCTCCTCTACCTCGTCAAAAGCATAAACAAATCCATGGTAGTAAAACTTCCTTCATGCTCAGTGTATGTCACAACATCACAAATGACATTCTCAAGAAGATCTTCAAAAACCTCTGCCTCCTTGTAGGGCAAAGTGCTTATATGCTTCACCACATCAACATCTCGCCATCATCGAATTGCAGGCTTGGTGATCCTGATTGTTGTCTCGAAGAACCTTTTGATGCTCTTTGGTCGCAGACCCTTACCTCGCTTTCCTCAGCCCTGACATTTTTATTCTCTCTCACTCGCTCTTTGGTTTTTCTTCTCGGTGTATCTTGGAAATACAAAAAGGAATACGAAGCAACAAATAATCAAACTACAATGAGATTGTGAAATATGATATCCGAAGTAACAAAAAAGAGGATTTAATTTGCTTATATAATATTACGTTAGAGTGGCTGTCTTATTCAGGTGAATCGAGACTAGTCCCACACACCCAGAGTATAGCAAACAAATACCCAAATTTCATCAACAAATAAAAGCCTTTTTTCCGAAGCAATCAATTTAATTCTCTGCAAATCGTGAGATAAACATAAATACCACTGAATTTCCTTTCCATTCCGCATTCCAAAAGCAAACCCAACTAGCGAAAAACACTGAAGAATCCCCTAACTTAACACACCCTCCAATACCAATGGAGCTTTTCACAGTCCCCATTTTGTGAAATCCAACAATCTCTCCAGAAACATACAATGCAACACAATTCAGATAAAAAACTTTCAACTTCAACTACTTCCCAGTCAACTGCCCTTATCAATCGAAAATAAAGTCATTGCATCTAATTACCCCCACAAGTAATCGAAATAAAATTAAAAAACTGAACACGGCCCCCAGATAACATCATTGAATGTGGTCTAAGAAAGAAGGTTTAGGGTTTTAGTTGTTACCTCAAGAAACTCCTCTGCGTAAGCTTGAGCGAGCTGAGCCTTTAACTGATCCATGAAAACCTTTGATGAGGGTTGAGAAGAAGAAGAAGGAGATGAGAAGGAATCCATTAAAACCAAATCGACTCAGTCTCAGTATCTGATGTTTATCTCGACTATACTGTCTCTGTGTCAATTTATATCACATTTGCTGAAGAGGACAGGCTTATTAAAAGCACCCACAAACTAGATTAGAGCTGCCACAGTTTTTTTCTGTTTTTTTGGCTAAAGCCTCAAATAATATTTACTATTCATAATGGGTTGACTCTCAAACTAACGCTTTCCGTCCATCCAAATGTACTAGGCATTGCCATTTTTGAAATATATTTCCATCCCACCATCCATGAAAATGAGGCCTCTATCAGGACTAGTACCGTTGGTCAGGAAACCAAGGTCAGAGGCCTTTCAAGACTTTCCTAATGGTCTCAAAACTCAATGTTCCCTTTTGAAAAGTGCCCCAAATGCTTAGCATCTATATTATAGGGGGAAGGTTTGAGCTCTTGACTGTGAGGACGTGTTGCCTCCATTGCATAGTCGGGCCAGACTGTACCGCTAGCATTTTTATTGTTTTCTTTGCATTGCTTTTCAACTTCAAACTTGTATTTCCATCGATCGATAGCATCGAACTAGTCTTGAGCAACGTCCTTCCGAACGTTCCTCCCCATTGTAATCTATTGAATGTGAATGAGAGCTTTTACTGACTATTGTGCATTGTTATATTGTCTACAGATTGATATTGTGCATTCTCAAGTTAATATTTGTGCCCGTCAAAGTAACTACTCATAGGCTTACTAGTGAATTGGATAGCTAGTGCCGCACGGATTACTAGTCCGTGACAGTTGGTATCAGAGCCAGAGCTTGTTGAATGCAAACCAGGATGCAGGAACTAAATGAGCGCCTTAGCGCTATGGAGGAACGACAGGCTAGTCGAATGCATAGACTAGAAAGCAGAATGGACCAGTTTGAACACTTTGGGAGAACAGATTAGTCGGTTGGATGGACTCTTTTCACTGGCAGACAGAGTGGATTCGCTGGCTGAGCACGTTGATAACTTAGAGGGACGGACAGTCGCTATGGAAGAGTCGCCTCACCCCACAGCTCAAGGTGATGAGTGACTTCCAATTACAGTTGGAGGACTTATTTGCAAGGGTTGGCTTGCTGACTAAGGCCACAGGGACGACTGATCACCCTAGGATGAAAGTGCCTGAGCCAAAGTCATATGCTGGGGCACGAGATGGGAAGGAGTTAGAGAACTTCTTGTTTGATCTGGAGCAGTATTTTCGCGCGGTGAACCCCGAATCAGAAGAAGCCAAGGTTACCATGGCGACCATGTACTTAGCAGGTGATGCGAAACTATGGTGGAGAACCAAATATGCAGATATGGAAGAAGGTCGCATCCTTATTAGAACTTGGGCAGACCTCAAGAAGGAACTCAGAAATCAATTCTTGCCTGAGAACACTGATTTCTTAGCAAGGAGGAAGCTCCACACCATCAAACAGACAGCAATATTCGAGACTATGTCCGACAATTCTCAACTTGCTTGCTAGATATTCGAGACATGTCTGAGAAGGACAAAGTTTTCTGTTTCATGGAACAAGCTCAGCCGCTTCTACAAGCAGAATTGCAAAGGCAGAAGGTGACAGATATTACAAGTGCTATTGCGGCAGCAGAAAGGTTTAGCGATTATATGCCCATGACTGGATCCACTTCGCTCAATCACTCCACAGCTAGAACTGGCAGTACCAATTCAAGCTCAGGGTCGAATGCTCGCTCACCTCACCAAAACTGGGGAAACTCAAGTCAGAACCGAGGAAACTACAATTCCCGGCCGTCCAACCAGAATTGGAGTTCCAACAAAAATTGGAATGCCAGCTCTAGCAACTCAAATTACAACAACAAAGGAGGGCAAAACTACTCTGGGCAGTGGAGACCATCTGCCCCTGCCCCATGCATTCTTTGCAATAGCAGGGATCACCCAACAGGCAAATGTCCATCCAAACCAGCTCTACACTCATTAATGTCCTTGCTTCAAGCAGAACCTTCTAACTCGACCGCATCGAGCTCGAACCCACCAACAGTGAGACCTCCCAGATGGGAGCTCTACGCAAGCTCAATGCTGTCAAAGGAGAAATGTATGAGCACCCACACAAGAAGGCTTTGCAATACATCGACATCACTATCAATGGGTTCCCTTCCCAAGCATTGTTGGATTCCGGAGCGACAGACAATTTTATTGCCCCAGATGAAGCTAGACGTGTGGGTCTGAACTTAGAAGGAGATGTGGGTAAGTTGAAAGCTGTCAACTCTGAGGCAATCTCTATTAATGGTATGGCTAGAGCTGTGCCACTACAGGTTGGTCCATGGGAAGGAAGATCAAACTTCTTGGCCGTTCCACTTGATGATTTTAAGGTGATTCTTGGCCAAGAATTCTTCCGAGGAGCTGCAGCAGGACCATTACCTTTCATGGACTCCTTGGGGTTTTTCGGACCCAGACTACGCATTGTACCAACCTCAATTCGACCAACAACTCATGATAGAATATTGTCGGCGCTCCAAGTCAAGAGAGGCTTGGCCAAAGGAGAAGATACATACTTAGCTGTGGCAAAGCTAGAGATGGAAGATGATACTAGCAAAATCCCTGAGGAAGTTGCCCAAGTTATTGCTGACTTCAGCGAAGTGATGCCGAATGAATTGCCAAAGAATCTACCTCCCAGAAGGCTCATTGATCACGAAATTGAGTTAGTCCCTGGTGCCAAGCCACCCGCACGTAGTCCATATCGCATGAGCCCTCCAGAGCTGACCGAATTGAGAACACAACTAGATGGCTTGTTGGAGTCGGGATTCATTCGGCCCTCTAAAGCACCTTATGGGGCACCTGTTCTTTTTCAGCGGAAACATGATGGCAGTCTTCGCCTTTGTGTTGATTATAGAGCCTTGAACAAAGTCACTATAAAGAACAAATACCCGCTGCCGCTCATTGCAGACTTATTCGACCAACTTGGATCCGCCAGATACTTCACAAAACTCGACTTGAGATCAGGTTACCATCAGGTCCGCATTGCTGCTGGTGACGAACCCAAAACTGCTTGTTCTACTAGATATGGGTCATATGAGTTCCTAGTAATGCCCTTCGGCTTGACCAATGCTCCAGCTACATTTTGCACCCTTATGAATGGCATGTTCCGTCACCTTCTGGACAAGTCTGTGGTTGTCTATCTTGACGACATTGTGGTTTATAGTGGGACTATAGAAGAACACCTACATCATTTGCGAGAAGTGTTCCAAATCCTTAGGGATAATCATCTCTTTGTCAAGAAGGAAAAGTGCTCATTCGGCCAGACCCAGATCAATTTCTTGGGTCATGTTATTGGCAATGGCAAGATTCGGATGGACATGGAGAAAGTCAAGGCAATCCATGATTGGAACTCTCCTAAGAACGTGTCTCAACTACGTTCTTTCCTTGGACTCGCAAACTATTATCGTCGCTTCATAAGGGACTACTCTAAGAGAGTTGTTGCCCTGACAAATTTGTTGAAACAAGACCGAACATGGGAATGGGATAGGCAGTGTGAAGCTTCATTCCAAGACTTGAAATTGGCCGTGATGAAAGATCCAGTATTGGCCTTGCCAGACATCACCAAGCCCTTTGAAGTACAAACAGATGCATCTGATTATGCCTTAGGGGGAGTTTTACTTCAAGATGGTCACCCGGTAGCATATGAGAGTCGAAAGTTGAATGATACAGAGTCTCGTTACTCAGCTCAGGAAAAGGAATTGCTAGCCATTGTACATTGTTTACGGGTGTGGAGACACTACCTCTTGGGATCTCAAGTCCTTGTTAAAACGGATAATGCTGCAGCAAGCCATTTCCTTACTCAGAAGATGCTAACCTCCAAGCAATCTCGATGGCAGGAAAAATTAGCAGAATTTGACTTAGTATTGGAATACAAGCCAGGGCGCACTAACAATGTAGCTGATGCACTAGTAGAAGGGCAGACCTTGCAGTGCTAACCCATACTGGTCCGAGTTCACACCATCTTGGAGAAGATCAAATAGGCCTACAGACAGATCCACAAGCGAAGGCGATTACAGAGTTGATCAAGCAGGGCAAAACTCGACGGTTCTGGATAAAAGATGGAGCAATACTCACAACTGGTAATTGCCTCTATGTTTTGAGAACTTCGGGTTTGAGGAAAGAACTTTTGAGAGAATGCCACGACACCCATTGGGCGGGACATCCAGGTTGGAGACGAACACTTGCATTGCTAGAGAGGGGGTACTATTGGCCGCAGATACAGGAGGATGTAATGGCCTATGTTCGAACATGTCTTATTTGCCAGCAAGATAAGGTTGAAAGAGATCGACCAGTAGGCTTACTAGAGCCCCTGCCTGTTCCAACTCGTCCTTGGGAAAGTGTTTCCATGGACTTCATTACTGGGGTTACCGAAAGTGGAGGATTTCAGGAGTATCCTTGTAGTTGTTGACCGATTCTCAAAGTATGTGACCTTTGTGCCGACCGGACTGACTTGCACAGCCGAAGATACGGCGCAATTGTTCCTCAAGCATGTAGTGAAGTATTGGGGACTGCCCGAAAACATTGTTAGCGACCGTGATGCTCGCTTCACAGGAAAGTTCTGGAAGGAGTTGTTTCAAGCTCTTGGGATCCAAACTTAATATGTCGACAAACCAACATCCCCAATCTGACGGACAGACTGAGCGCTTTAACTCTATGCTTGAAGAATACCTTCGTCATTTTGTAAGTGCAAACCAGAAAAATTGGGTGGGACTACTTGATGTTGCACAATTCTGTTTCAACTTACAAAAGAGCTCAGCTACTCACTCCAGCCCCTTTCAGTTGGTTACTGGTCAGCAACCATTGACACCACATACAGTACTTACCGGATACCAAGGACCCAGCCCAAGAGCTCTTGAATTTGTCAAAGCCTGGCAGAAAAACATTGAAGTTGCTCGAGCCTATCTTGAGAAAGCCTCCCGTCACATGAAGAAATGGGCCGACAAGAAACGACGAATTGATCCTTTTGAAGTCGGGGACTTGGTATTGGTGAAGCTAGATATGTTCAACAAGTATAAAGGACAGCTAGAGCACACAACAATCTGTTTCGCAAGTATGAGGGACCGGTACAGATTATTGAGAAAGTCGGCAAAGTCTCCTATCGCGTCAAGTTACCACATTGGCTCCGTTTCACCCATCCTGTCTTCCATGCAAGTAACTTGAAGTCCTACCATGCAGATGCCACTGATCCCACAAGAAATGTATCTACACGAGCATTGCCTAAGCATCCTACTAAGCCAGATCGAGAAGTGGAAGAAATCTTAGCTGACCGCCTCATCAACAACACAGGCCCGGATAGAGAGTATTTGGTCAAGTGGCAGGATGAACCTCCTTCAGAGATCAGTTGGGAGCCAGTCGAGCATCTGCTGCCATACCTCTCAAAGCTGGAAGAGTACTTGGAAAAGTTCGCTGCGAGGGCGTCAGCGAATTGAGTGTGGGAGAGTGTCAGGACTAGTACCGTTGGTCAGGGAAACCAAGGTCAGAGGCCTTTCAAGACTTTCCTAATGGTCTCAAAACTCAATGTTCCTTTTGAAAAGTGCCCAAATGCTTAGCATCTATATTATAGGGGGAAGGTTTGAGCTCTTGACTGTGAGGACGTGTTGCCTCCATTGCATAGTCGGGCCAGACTGTACCGCTAGCATTTTTATTATTTTCTTTGCATTGCTTTTTCAACTTCAAACTTGTATTTCCATCGATCGATAGCATCGAACTAGTCTGGAGCAACATCCTTTCCGAACGTTCCTCCCCATTGTAATCTATTGAATGTGAATGAGAGCTTTTACTGACTATTGTGCATTGTTATATTGTCTACAGATTGATATTGTGCATTCTCAAGTTAATATTTGTGCCCGTCAAAGTAACTACTCATAGGCTTACTAGTGAATTGGATAGCTTGTGCCCGCACAGATTACTATTCCGTGACAGTCTCATCAAGCATCTTTCATCTCTTACAATTGATGGATCCATGAGCGCCTGAGTTATTTATTTATTTATTATAATTAAGACATGTTGATAGGAGCAAAATTATGTTATTTTAGTATCATATTTCTATATATAATTTTGGTTATTTCTTGTTAATTATAGTACTAATTGTTATTTTCGTGTGTTATGTAGGTTTCAAATAACAAGATTCCACAATAGAGAATTTGCAAAATAGAAATACTAATTGCAAAAGGAACTGCCACAAAAGAAGTAAACCCGCGAAGAAACATTATAAAAAGAATGATACCTGCCCTAAAGGCTGGAGCAATCACGCTTGCAACCACAACAAACCACCATCCATTCCACAGCATCCAGCAATAGTCCTCTTCACAACAGCAACCACGTCCATCCCTCGCAATAACCAACCTAGTCACATCCCATCACCGCCAGTCGCCTGCAATCGCCGTCCAACCTTTTCTCCCCTTCACAATAATCGCAGCCAAACTCTTCCACAACGCCACCATCTAAGTCCATTTTTCTCACTGTTTCTTTCTGTTCGTCACCATCAGATCCTTCATTCTCCATCTCCGTTTGTTCCATGACCACCGTCGTTGTTGCTTGTTCACTTCCTTCCCTCATTCTCCCTTCTCGTTCTCAGCTAAAGCCCTCACCTACATCCCCCTCACAGCCTCTTCAAAGCAGAAGCAGAGATCGAGAAGGAAGAAGAAGGAACAGATCAAAGAAAGAGATCGAAAGAGATTTTCATCTATTTCTTCGTTCTATTTGCACCACCCGTTCCACTTAATACCACTACACACAGACGACAACATTTCATCTCTTCACTCTTTTTATTATTTCGCTTGATTATTGATTATGGATTACTGTTTGAACATAATTAATATGTCTAGTTAAACTCCTCTTAGTTAGTCGTTGATTTGAAGCCCCAAACATGTGTTTAATGAATTAATCTTCCTTGCTATTAATGATTGTGTTTTGCTTAACTGCTTTATAAAGAACTTTTTTTTTATGTTTGTTAAGGTGGCCAACTTAGCAAGCATGCTAGGATCTAGGGCCAGAGTATAGGAGAGTTTCACCTAATCATTACAATCTTGTACTCACAAGTAGTAAATACCTAGGAACGCTGGTAAGGTTAAGGTAAAAACCTAGGTAAGAACAAGATGTTGATCATACTTGTAATTTCCTAGTTAGTGTTCATATTTTTCACAAAACTTAAATGATCTTAGATTGTTATCTAACTTGCGATTCTTGATTAGATAGCATGATACGAATAGTTTGAAAAGCGGCGCTTAGTTTAATTCAACGAACTTGGGAAAATAATAAGATTAATGCAGTGTTGATCACGGTTAATCTTGAGCATTGTCTCTCATAAGTTAGCAAGTGATTATTGAAGATTTGATTTATGAGCATATGTTTGGTGTGTGGAGATAAACCCTTAGCTAATTTCTTATCTTTGTCATCCTTTTAGTTTTATTATCTTTATAGTAATTTTCATAGTTTAATTTAGAAAATCCAATCCCCCATTATTTACTTAATTAGGTTGTTAGTTGTCTTTTAGCTATTCTTAGTGTTAATTGGCAATCCCTCTAATCCTCAGTCCAGAACGATCCATATTTATTTTATACTACAATCACAAAGCAGAGTATTAAGTTGTGTGCTACTAAAATAGCGCATCAATTTTTTGGCGCCCGTTGTCGGAGATTAGTAAAATTGCTAATTACTTATTAGTTTTTTTATTAATTAAAAATTTTCTTTTTTATTAATTTTTTTCTTTTTGTCTTTATCTCAGGTACCATGCGCAATAGGAGATCCGGTGAGAACTTATTATAATATGATTTGGAATCTGAGAAAACTTATTATTAGTCATTTGCGAAACATGACGATAGAGGACACCATCACTCCATGAGGATTGATTGGAAGATGCCGTCAGGCTACACGACGTTAACAAATGCTTCTTAGAAGGCAACCCAATCAGATTTGCTTTCTCTATCCCTTTATTTTCTTTTCGTTATTTTTGCTTGTTTGTTAGTAGTTTGTTTTTCCGCTTTTAAATCTTTTATTGCATGGCTATAATCTATTAACATTGAGGACAATGTTAGGTTTAAGTTTTAGGGGAAACAGCGTTGTTTTTATTTTATTTTGAATTCTTTTTTTAATAAAAAATGTAAGTCCATTAAATAAAAAAAATGTTGGTTTTTGTTTTCTTTGTTGGTATTAGTGTCATTAAAAAAAATTTAGTTGTTTTGAGTCTTAGGGTATTTTTCAATACAATGATGAGATTTTGTTTTTTATTGCATGACTTTAAGGTTTATAAGCACGAGTTAATATCTAATATTATTCTTTGGTTAATGCTTAATCATGATTATCATATGCAAATTTACATGTAATTAATTGAGTAATTGGTATTCGTTGCATGCTTAATTGAATTTAACTCATTATAACCCATATGTGAGTTTTGAGCCTATTGTTCCTTTGAGTTTGAGAGTTTTCAGCTAGGTCATCTTTTATTTCTTTTGTCAATAATAACTCGTTGCATGATTTCCATTTTGTTTGCTTTTGTTGCTACTTGGATTGCTTTTATAATTAATGATTAAACATTAGAACTTGTATTAATTTCGTTCAAAACATTTTATTGATTTGTATAACATGCTTGACATGATAAAGGCACCTAGTTTCCACCATTGCCAAAAAAGCCCGATCCATGATATATTTCCTTTAGGTTAACCCCATTGAGCCTGTTATTAAGCCTTTTTTGTTTCATTACCCTCATTTTCCTATCCCTAACCTAATAAAAAGAGTGGAACATAATTTGATTGCAGAGACTTTATTGTGGTTCAAGGTACGTTGAAAAACAAGTATGGGGGAAGACCCGTATGTAGACAGTTCAAGAAGAAAGAGTTGAAAAAAAGTACAAAAAGTAACAAAAGGGATACAAGTCCTTGTCTATATTCATTCAGTATTTCAGTACCCATACAGATAGTTCAGTTCTTTTCATTCAGTAGATACAAAATAATGGTTGAAAACTCTTCATTATTAGTGGGCCACCTCTTCATTTTCCTACTTCTGTCTTAAGCCGTGTGATTCCTTGCTAATGTCTCTAATCTTATTGCATTCTTTCACCATTTCTTTAAGCCCTTTGAAAATTTCCTATCCATTCTTTCTTTTCCCTCGACCCCTTGCCCCATTACAACCTGAATTAAGACATTTTGATTGAGCGTATCTTGCAATGTCACGATGTGGAGATTTGGATGAGGTATGAGCATATGGTGTCACTAGTTCTTGCATTCAAGTAGTAGCATTCCTTCCATGAGATCATATATCTGAAAAGAAAAAAAAGTCTGAAAATGTCTTTCTTTCTTATTATATCATATGTGAGCTATTTGTTTCCCTTTTACATCAATCCTCTCACATATAATTAGAACAGGAAGAGTGATTTTACCAAACATTTAGTGAAAAAGAAAAGAGTGCACCCAGTGAAATTTTTGGGTTAATTCTTCTTGGCATTTGCTTGAATTTTACAGTCACTTGGATTGATTTAATTATGAATTTTTATATCACTGCTATGAAGGTGTATTAATTTTTGAATGATGTGGATTTAATCTTGTGTTTACAAATAATCTTAACATGTCATGATCCGTTGAAAATCTCTTAGACAAATGTTGGAAATTATAGATTAAGTCATTTGAGTATTTTAATTTTGTTTCTTGGATTTGCCCGAGGACTAGCAAAATATAAGTGTGGGGGAATTTGATAGTAGCATAATTGTGCTATTTTAGTACCATATTTCTATATATAATTTTAGTTATTTCTTGTTAATTATGGTACTAATTGTTATTTTCGTGTTTATGTAGGTTTTCAATAACAAGATTCAACAGTAGAAGCAAATTGGCAAAATAGAAATACTAATTGCAAAAGGAAACTATGGAAAGAAGAAATTGAGAAGAAAACAATTATAAAAAGAATGATACCTACCTTGGAACAATCACGCTTGCAACCACAACAAGCCGTCATCCATCCACAGCATCCAGCAATAGCCTTTCTTCACAACAGCAACCACGATCCATCCTCGCAATAACCAACCTAGTCACAGACCATCACCATAACCCCCTTCTCCTTCGTCACCATTCACAGACCGTTTACCCATTCACCCATCCTCACATACCCCCATCGACATCACAGTCATAGAGCCATCACCATCGTCCCCATCATCCTCCACAGCCATCACCGCCAGTCGCCTGTAATCGTCGTCCAACCTTTTCTCCCATTCACAATAATTGCATCCAAACCCTTCTACAATGCCACCGTCTCAGTCCCTCTTTCTCGCCGTTTTTTTTTCTGTTCGTCACCATCAGACCCCTTAATTCTCCATCTCTGTCTGTTCCATCACCACTGTTGTAGTCACTTGTTCACTTCCTTCCCTCTTCGTCCCTTCTCGTTCTCAGCTAAAGCCCTTGCCTACATCCCCCTCGCAGCTCTTCACAGCAGAAACATAGATCGAGAAGGAAGAAGAAGGAACAAATCGAAGAGAGAGATCGGAAGAGATTTTCATCTCTTTCCTCGTTCTATTCGCACTACCAGTTCCACTAATACCACCACACACAGGCGACATCATTTCATCTCTTAACTATTTTTCTTATTTTGCTTGATTATCGATTATGAGTTACTGTTTGAACATAATTAATATGTCTAGCTAAACTCCTCTTAGTTAGTGATGGATTCGAAGCCCTGAACATGTGTTTAATGTATTAATTGAATTTAATCTTCCTTGCTATTAATGATTGTGTTTTTCTTAATTGCTTTATAGAGAACTTTTCTTTGTATGTTTGTTAAGGTGGCCAACTTAGTAAGCATGCTAGGATCTGGGGCTAGAGTATAAGAGAGTTTCAGCTAATCGTTACAATCTTATACTCACAAGTAGTAAATACCTAGGAACGTTGGTAAGGTTAAGTAAAAACCTATGTAAGAACAAGATGTTGATCATACTTGTAATTGCCTAGTCAGTGTTCATATTTTCCACGAAACTTAATGATCTTAGGTTGTTATCTAACTTGCGATTCCTGATTAGATAGCATGATAAGAATAGTTTGAAAGCGACGCTTAGTTTAATTCAACGAACTTGGAAAATAATAAGATTAATGCAGTGCTGATCACGGTTAATTTTGAGCATTGTCTCTCACGAGTTAGCAAGTGATTATTAAATATTGATTTATGAGCATATGTTTGGTGTGTGGAGATAAATCCTTAGCTAATTTCTCATCTTTGCCATCCCTTTAGTTTTATTATCTTTATAGTAATTTTTGTAGTTATTTCATAGTTTAATTTAGAAAATCTAATCCCCCATTATTTACTTAGTTAGGTTGTTGTCATTTAGTTATTCTCAGTGTTAATTGATTCACTTGAAGTTGAACACCAAGTGAAAACCCTTTGTTTGTAACCCCCCAAAAAAAAATCCTAAGAATGCAAGTTGAACAATCAAGCAATGGAAAGTAAAGACAACTTAGATAAGCATGTAAGGTAAGGTAAATAGACTCAAGAGGAGTAAACAACAAACTAGGCAAAAACACTATGAGGTTCACCTAAACCGTAGTTTGATTTCCTTTGACTAATTACTTTATCTGTGGAAAGGACTTGCAAGCCTCAAGTTTTTATTACTTGATCAAACGAGAACTCCACTCTCTTAATCAACGTTGCAAAACCTTGCAAGGTCTATCCCTATGCTTATACGAGATTTACCGACTAGACTAAGTGATTCGTTCCGCGAGTCTAATGAACAGCTTAGCAATCACCAATGGGACGCAACCACCGCCAAGGCTTGGGATACCGGGGATAAAAACTAGGGCTTATGATCGTGCTCCATGAAAATAGAGTCTTTATTTTTTATTTTTTTTGGAACTAGAAATAAAAAAATTTCAAAATCTCGCCCAACACATAGGCCAATTTTAGATCAGAGCATGAATTACCTATTAGCTTATATTTATTAGTTTTCAAGTAGTTTATTTTATTATAATTAATTAATTTTCATGTTTTTGTAGTACTCAAAGCTAAATGATGAAATTGCATTAGTGCGATGAATTTGAAAGAACAAGTACTAGAGCTTCACGTAGAGGCGTGGATGGTCAATTTCACAGTCGACCTAAATCCCTAATTATTTATTCCCCTTTTTCTTCCCCTTTTCCCTTCCTTTATTTTTCTGGCAGCCACCCACAACCCATCTCGTCTTCCATCTCTTTTTTACAACCACAAAACCACCACTTTGTTATCACCTCTTTTTCGCTGGCAAGAAAGACTCGCTTATGTTTTGCTTCCTCTGATCCCACACACCCATCTCGCTTGCAATATCTTCAATCTCCACTATTGTTATCTTTCATCATAGATCTGTCGCACGCAACCCCTTCCTTTTCCTCCCACTGTTCACCTCACAGCCACCACGCCATCAATCACCATCTCGACCTCCCTCCAACATCAAATCGCCTCCACTATTCTTTCTCACACCAGCAGCCTCTTTGACGCCTACAAACACCACGCCATCAACAACCATTTCAACCTCCTTTCCATCTCTCTATCTTCTTCTTTCTTGAAGCCGACCACCAAATCCAACTCCATCCTTCCCCTATTCTTCTGGCTTCACATCGTCACCACCACCATTCGTAATCACCTCTCAGCCCTCTTCCTCCTATCTCTCTACAAGATTACTCGTAGCCACGACTCTTTTGTCTCCATCTTATCAATCTTCTACTTCGCAACAACCATCACGCATACCTCCTTTCTTCTTCCTCATGCACAACCTCTGTTCCTTCTTCCTTTGATCATCCTTAGTCCTCTTTTCTTATTCACATCGCAGCCACAACCACAATCAGACACAACCTTTCCTTCTTCTTCTCACCATCAACCATGTCACCGACTATCATCACCATCGCCACCAGTGATGTCCAACTCCACACACACCTTGAAATAGTCCATTCTCTCCTCCATTGACGTCGTCATTAACCCCTCATCACCACAAACTCTATTCTCCATCTCACCTCACAACCACCAGACACCTTTCATCACATCTCTCTTCTCGTCGCCTTTCTTCTCCTGCTGCATCATCTTGCCACGGACTAGCACAATTTAGCACGTTTCTTCCTTTCACAGTCTCACAAACAACAGATCATGCCACTTTTCCATCTCGACAACAACTGATAGAGATCTCATGATCAAAAGGGTTGTATGCTTTTCTTCCTTCCGCCTTCTCAGACAGAACCATGTTGTCTCTTCTGATCTCCTCCAGTGCTAGCAACTATCACACAATCCTTTTGGTGAAACAAGTTTGTTGACGAGGAGATTGAGTCAACCAAAGCCTTTGCTGGGATCACTTCTGCCATGATATTCTAAATCTCGCACCAAGACGAAGATGAAACCATGGGTTTCTAGAGTTTGTTTAATTCAATTTGCTGTTTTATTTATTATTCACTACTAAATACAATCTTTTTGAATATTGATGAATTGCTTTTACCGATTATATCAGATTTGAAATCTAGACTAATCAGTTGTGAGAGTACTATTTGTTAATATTCGAAGCATGTTTTAATTGATTATGTTAAACCTGTGATTGTCTGTCATAGCAAGACACTCAATGCTAGAGGTTTAGACTTTTGCTAAATTTAATTGTGAATTTAGAAAATTCCTAGTGTTATTAATGACCACATCATCGATGTAAGCAAGGGATTGTTCATCCCTAATGCTTCTCGTTTTACAAAAAGTACACTAGCTTTAAACAATTCTCAAAGAACCTATTGTGGATTCAATGCCTTGGTTCACTTCTCAATTGCCTTTATTAATTCGATCTTTAGTTGTTTAATTTTATTCCGTTAATTTAGACATTTTCAATCGCAATAACCCCCATTTTAAATTAGTTTAAATAACTTTTAGTTTTTGATTGTGTCTTCAATCCTCATAGGATTGTTCCATATATGCGATTTTCTACTAATTAGTGAACCGCGCACTTGCAGTATAACAAATAAGTTTATTAGCCTATTAATTTAGGTTAGTAAGATCTGCATCAGTGGTCGTCATAAAATTTGTACTTTTTATGAGCATAGTCCTATAACCGTCACCATAAGTTGTTAAAAAAAAGTAGGTCTTTCAGTAGTGAGGTTACCGAGGGCTATTGCAACAAAAAACAATTACAGAGTGTCTAGGGGCCCAAGTAACCACCGAATCGGTCAAGGACAGTGGAAGCAGTTGAGGGAATAAACCTTGCGAATGAGGATGATGTGGTGTATAAGATAACTTACACTGGGAGTGAACTTCCCACGTGCAAAAAGTTTCCCTTGTAAAATTAATGAAAGAGCATAGGATGTGTTTGCATGGATTATGAGTGACATGGTCGACATCTCTCCTGAAGTTGTACAACACACCGTAACTGTTGACACGATGTGCCTGACAGTTCAATAGAAATAGAGAATCCAGGTAGGTTAGCAGACACAATAGCTGAGGAAGTACAACGTTTGCTGAGTGTCAACATCATCATGGAAGTTCAGTAGCTCTAATGGTTGGCTAATGTAGTGGCAGTTCCAAATAAAATGAGAAGGTAAGGGCTTGCATCGACTTTACCGATCTTAACAAGGCCTGCCCTAAAATGCATCATGTTATGCCAAGGATCGATGAGATGGTGGACAAAATGGCGAGTTATTAATTACTTTCCTTGATGGACGGATATGTTTGCTACAATTAGATTGCTATGAATCCAACACATGAAGAAAATACGACATTTTTTACGGACATGGGGACATTCTGCTATAGAAAAATGCCCATTGGCCTTAAGAAGGCCGGCACAACTTATCAGATGCTGGTAGAGAACATGTTTCATTACATGATTAATTGAACAATTGGAGTTTACATCAATGACATGTTGGTAAATAGTAAAGAAAGGAATGACCACCTTGTAGACTTGGGGCGACTTTTGTGTTGCTTCGATAGTTCTCCATGAAGCTCAATCCAGATAAACGTACATTTAGGGTTGGTTCGAGCAAGTTCCTAGGTTGCTTTGTGACTCAATGTGAAATTGAGGCCAACTAGGATTAGATTAAGCACTACTGCAAATGTCTTCTCCAGTTACAAAAAACAAGTTATGAGACTGACTGGTATGGTTGCTGCCCTTGGTCGGTTTATTTCCAACTTGTCTTATAAATTCAAAAAGTTAATTACTTTGCTAAGGAAACATGTTGAGTTCAAAACGACCGAAGAATGTGACACTGCCTTTCAAAACTTAAAATATTATCTTGGGCAGTCTCCCATTCTGTCACGCTCACTCATAAGGAAAATCCCAATAGACAGAAATATTTCCTACAAACGGCACGTGACATACAACCTAACCACATTCTCACATAAAAGTTCTCGGAAACGAAATCTCATATACTACACAAAACTCCAAAATAATACAACCAATCCGCTGGCAATCTTTGCCCCCAAATCCACACACCAAAGCAAAGACACAAAACATAACTTGAATACAAAACACTACAAAGCAAAATACAAAACATCTCACAAACCCTAGAAAGGACTAGGATCTACTTCTGCTTGGCTTGATCAACAAACTCGCTTCCAGATACTTCACTCCAATAAGAATACACCCAATTGCCATAAAACAAAGCAAAATGAGTCAGCTAAAGCTGGTATAAGCAGAATAAAATAAGAAAAAAATTAACAGCAATTAAAACATAAAAATATTGATCCACAGTTCCTGATACATCCATATTTGCCTTACATCATATTATGCAACTTATTTATAATGCAACAACATATGATCAACTATTCGTATGCAAAAATCATACGATCAACAAAGTCACAACTTTTTAATAAACCAATCCTTTCAAATGGATGAAAATTTCCATAATCTCTAGCACATACAATTTTTCTCAAATTTTCACATACTCATTTTTAAATTCAGATCATACGTTTTCCTATCATGATTTTTCCTGTTTTAAGACATATCATAAATTTTTATTATGACATACTCTGCTTCAAGACATGCTCCTTACTATTGGTTGTTATGAATACCCTATTGCACCCATCCATATGCCGAATGTATCTCACCCTGACACGCCTCCATACGTGTACCAATACCCACTTTGAGTATGTATGCAGTTCAAATGGGGTGACGTTTTTAAAATGCATACTCCATCACAAAATACTGAACACACGGGCCAAATCACAAATAAAACTGCGCGCTGAAATAGGACTAAGTTCACACTCTTCCCCTGACCACCCCTCAGGAACACTCCACTGTATCACGCGAGTCATGACTCGTTCAGTGGCTTAGTTTTCCCCTTTTAGGAATCAGACGCTCTTCAAGAACACTCCGTTATATCACGCGAGTCATGACTCGTATAGTGGCTTAGTTTTTCCCTATTGGAGTCAAGCCTCGTACAACTGAATCTGTACAGATTATACAAATATCATAAACCAAAGCCTCTAGGTCCATACTGTACAATTATGTACATTTCAAACGCCGAAATAGGGTATTTATGTCAAAATCATGACTTCTCGATACTTATCCAATCACATCATTTCCATAGTATCATTAGATGAAACTAAGTTCTAAAGATCACAATCACATATGATGCACAATGACTCAATAATAAACATCTACTTGAACACACACATCTCGAGGCATAATATTGCTAAAATTAAAATATTTTATAATACGAAATAGATTTGTTCTAAAATTAAAATTTGTCACGGTGATCGCAATAGTGAAAAAGGTACTCAGAACAGGGCACGGTTCAAATTATATGATCAGTCAAAATTGGAGTCAAACAGATGACGTCATCGTCTTCTTCCTCGGATAAGATTTTTTTCATTTCAATAGGGTAACTTTCAGTGCACAAGTCACAATTGTAAACCAAAAACAACAATCCTTATACCGTTTGAAAGCTCTCATCTTTTAGTTTCTAAAGATGTAAGCTTTATACCTAAATCTTTCTAAGATCGAAGATACAATCCAATTTTCATACCCTGTTCATCACATTTTGACTTCATACTTCAAATTTCAGCAAAACACAATTGAACTACCCAACTTCAAACACATATATCTCATTCAATACTTACTCAAATTAATCATATAAGATACCGATGGAAAGATCTAACACTCATCTATCTAATGGAACCAATCACAGACAAAGATCTTTACTGAATTAGAACATATCGTGTTGCAAAGTCACCAAGTAGCACACATCAAAACTGAACTTAAACCCTCAATTTGCACATAAAAAAAGGTGAAAATAGGTAGTAAGCTTTCCTAATTGATAGAAATTGTTCACTTCGAAGAGATCTACTCACCTTTTACATCTTTCGCAGTCCTCAAAGCAAAAACCTTCTCCTCCACAACATGCACTAAGATCCTATATGTATTCCTTTAGGAGCTCTCACTCAAGTTCTCTCCTATTTGAGTTTTGCTTTCTTTCTCTCTGAGAAACCAATAGACAAAATATCTAAAGATAAGAATAAAGAAATGTAGAGAATTTTGTAGAAACTTGTAGAAGAATGGTGGTTATGTGCCACCATAAGGTGGTATAGAAAAAGAAGAAAAAAATCAGGTGTCACACATTCTCCCAAAGCTTGAAGCAGGCGAAAAGTTTTTTTTTATCCTTGGTCGTGACCAATCATGTTATTAGTTGCATACTCGTCTGAGATGTCAATAGAATGGAAAAGTCGGTGTACTTCTTAAACAAGACTGTGTTCAATGCCGATTCAAAATACACACGATTAGAAAAGGCAGCACTGTCACTTGTCTTCTCTGCTTAAAGGCTGAGACCCTACTTTCAGACTCAACGACCACAACAATCACCAATTGGCTTTTCAAGTCAGTATTGCAGAGGTCAGGGAATCACCAAGAATGGAAAAATGGGCTCTTATTATAGGCCAATTTGAGGTGTATTCAAAGCAAGAATAGTCGACAAGGGTCAAGTTCACCCTAATTTCTTAGCAGATTATCCAGTAGATGATAAGGAATGGGAACCGAGTGCCGAAGTACTACATGAAGAGCCTTTCCCGAAAGTTGCTTGAAGGAAATTTAGGTGGAGATTGTTCACAGATGGATTTTCAGGAACATATGAGGCAGACATCAATGATGTTGTTGTTACTTCAGATAACACCATAATTGAGTTTGCAGCTAAATAGGTTCCCGAAGACTAATAATGCAATTGAGTACGAAACACTGCTTTTTGACTTGGAAATGGCAAAAACATTGGATGTAGAAGAGCTGATGGTATTTTGTTATTCCATGTTGATTGTGAACCAAGTCGATGGAGGATATGATGTTGGACATGAGAACATGATTGAGTACCTGAAAGCTGTAGAACTGTGGACAACAAGATTCATCAAATTAGGGTTTTTCCATATTAGCCGAGATGAGAGAAAACACACTAATTCATTAGCGTATGTGGCAACCATGTTGGGAGATTCTAATGCCCGATCCATCTAGGTGGGGTACATGAGTGTTCAAGCATTCAGTAGGCTTGCAACCAGGTCCATTGTTGAAAGCGGTCTCAACCTAGTAAACATAAGATTTCGGCTGGACACTCTAGAGGAAATAAGGGAGCAAACCAAGGTCAACCTGCAACACTATACAAGAAGAAAGAAAACTCAATACTAAAAGAAAGCTATGGAGAGGAAATTCTCTGAGGATGACCAAGTGTTGCGAGAAGTATTGCCAAACAACTGAGAACCCTAAGCTGATAAGTTGGGAGCCAATTTGGAAAGACCGATTAGGGTGATGGCAGTGGAGAACCAAGATAGTTATTACTTGGAGACTATGTCTGGATCAAAGATTGACAAGCCTTGGAACATCATAAATCTGAAAAATGTTCTATGAGAATTTGTTTGACATGCTTGTTAGACTCTATCCGAGTTTTCATGTTTTCTACCTTACTAAATATCAAGTTTAAAAGTTTATTGAAACTCTATTTAATTTGATATGATGAAGACTTTGTGTGGTAACACTTAGTGTTCAAAATGTTGAGGTCCAACCCATTAGGGTGGATCCAACTTTGGTAAGTAATCAAACATAATTTCAAGTTTGGTTGAATAAGGAAAAACAATTTTCAATAAGAAACAAAAACAGAACTAAATAGAAACAAAGTTCTATTTGAGGCGGTGTTAATTAAATAGAAACAAAGTTCTATTTGACAACCGGTTAATTAAATAAAAACAATGTTCTATTTTGGTGGCTGCAAACAAGTATAAATAGGTGCATAATACAGAGTTTTATGATATAGTGTTTTCAGAGAAGCTGCTATGTGAATAAGCAACAGAGAACATAGTATTCTCTTTGGTGTTTGGTGCGGCTGTGTGCGCGTGGACGGTGATTTTGTGTCTGATTCTTTG
The DNA here is from genome assembly GCA_003290165.1 of Berberis thunbergii. Lineage (NCBI taxonomy): Eukaryota > Viridiplantae > Streptophyta > Magnoliopsida > Ranunculales > Berberidaceae > Berberis > Berberis thunbergii. The sequence continues at coordinate 17,586 of QNQO01003225.1, read as the reverse complement.
GGCGCAATTTTGTGCAACAAAGTGTGACGCGTGGTTGCAATATCGACTTAGTTTTGTCGATTGATTTGGTAGAAGAAGTTGAAGGAGCTTTTGGGTTAATTTACTGTGAGGTAACCCGTGTTATTTACTCATTGTATTACTCAAGCTTTGGGAAAAAAGTTTGAGAAGTTATTGTACTTCTTCTTATTTTATTAGTGGATTCTCTCGGATTTGCCCCGTGGTTTTTCCCTTCACATTGAAGGGTTTTCCACATAAATCTTGGTGTCTCGTTTATTATTGCTTTAGATTATTTCTTTGGTATTGTTTTATTGGTATTTGTACCAACAAAGTGGTATCAGAGCTATTGTTGGGAGATTGTCAATTATGAGAGTTGACATGGAGAATAACAACAATACAAGGATGATTAGCCTTAATGGCTCAAACTATGTTATTTGGAAAGCCAAGATGGAAGACATATTATACTGTAAGGATTTGTACCCTCCAATTGAGGGAGATTCAACTAAACCCAAGGATATGTCAGAAGAAGAGTGGAAAAAATTAAACAGAAAGGCTATTGGTCACATCAGGAAATGGTTAGAGGATTCGGTATTTCATCATGTGTCAGCTGAAACGTCTACACATACTCTTTAAACCAAACTCCAAAATTTATATGAAAGGAAAACCGCTGCAAACAAGGCCTTTTTTATTAGGAAGTTAGTAAACTTGAAATTCAAGGAAGGTAGTTCTATTGCTGAGCACTTGAATGAGGTGCAAAGTGTGGTAAATCAGTTGTATAACATGAAAATAGTGTTAGATGATGAAATGCAAGCACTATTATCTCTTAGCTCATTACCAGATAATTGGAAAACATTGGTGGTGTTGGTTAGTAATTCAGCACCGAATGGACAACTTACCATGTAGTTGGTTATCGGTAGTTTATTTAATGAAGAGACTAGAAGTCTGCCGGTACTGATCATTCCCAAACACTTTTGACTGAAAACAGGGGGAGAGAAAAATATAAGAAATATCATGGTTATGATAAGAATCGTGATAAGTCAAGAGGGAAATCAAAGTCAAGAGATAGAAGTTTTAAGTGTCATTATTGTGGTAAACCAGGCCATTTCAGAAAACAATGTTATAGTTACAAGAGATTGGAAAGAGGGAAAAGTGAAGAATGGTGATAGTAAAGAAGCTACAGTTGCTGTTACTGATGAACCCGTGGCTCTTTTATACGGCGAAGGTGAATGTTTGCATATTGCAAATGAAGGAAGCGAATGGATTATTGACACTGGTGCATCTTATCATGCAACCCCAAGGAAAGACTATTTCACTAATTATAGAGCAGGAGATTTTGGCAATGTGAAGATAGGAAACACTAGCAACTCTAAAATAGTAGGAATAGATGATGTGTGTGTCCAGACCAATACGGGGGGGTGCACTTTGACTATGAAAGATGTATGTCATGTTCTTGATCTCCGTCTGAACCTAATTTTTGGATTTGTTTTGGATAAACAAAGGTATATTAATTATTTTGGTAATGGTGCATAGAAGCTTACCAAAGGTTCACTTGTTGTGGCAAAGGGTAAAGCATGTTGCACACTATACAAAACTCAGGTGAAATTGTGTAAAACTGGTTTGAATGCAGCTGAATATGGTTCTTCTACAAACTTGTGGCATAGGCGACTTGCACACATGAGTGAGAAAGGTATGCAACTCTTAGAAAAAGAAAAATTAATTCCCTCCTTGAAAGGTACCCCTCTTAACTCCTGTGATTATTGTTTATTTGGTAAACATCATTGAGATGCATCTCGTAGAGCATCAAAAAGAAAATATGGCTTGTTAGATTTGGTTTACACTGATGTTTGTGGTCCCATTGAAGTAGATTCTCTTAGTGGTAGTAGATATTTCTTGACATTTATTGATGATGCATCAAGAAAGGTGTGGATATATTTTCTCATATATAAGGACCAGGTTTTTCAACAATTCCAGTGGTTTCATGCTAAGGTTGAAAGAGAAACAGATAGAGTTTTGAAGTGTTTCAGCAGTGATAATGGTGGCGAGTACACATCAAAAGAATTTAAAGCTTATTGTAGTAAGCTTGGTATATGACATGACAAGACAGTTCCTGGCACTCCACAGCATAATGGGGTAGCAGAAAGAATGAACCGAACTATTGTAGAAAAGTGAGATACATGTTTCGCATGGCTAAATTGCCAAAAGAGTTCTGGTTCGAAGCTGCTAGTACAACTTATTATCTCATCAACATGTCTCCTTCATTTCCTTTAGATGGTGACATTCCAAAAATAGTGTGGAGAGGGAAAGACAGTTCATACTCTCATCTGAAGGTATTTGGCTGTAAAACATTTGTTCATGTTCCGAAGGAGAAGAGATTAAAGCTTGATGAAAAGACATTTCCATGTATTTTCATTGGTTATGGAGATGAGCAGTTTGGCTATAGATTATGAGATCCTGAGAGTAACAAAATTATTAGAAGCAGAGATGTGGTATTTTATAAAGATCATACCATTGCAGATTTTGAGAAAATTGAAAAGCCCGAGTAGAGAAATAATGAGGTAGCAGATCTTACACCACTTCCTCTTCCTTTGTCGCATGTTGAAAATGGGGGAGAGATGCCAGATTATATAGTTGGTGAACATATGTCAGAAAATGAAGTTGTTAATGATGATCATGTAGAAATAGATGAGACTGCGCATGAAGAGCAACCCCTTCAGCAAGAAATAGTAGAGCCTCAATTAAGAAGGTCAACCAGAGAGCGCTAACCTTCAAAGAGGTGCCCCAATGATGAGTATGTTTTCCTTATAGAAAAAGGTGAACCAGATAATTTTCAAGAAGTACTAGATCAAAAAGATAAAGATAGATGGATGAAAGCTATGCAAGAAGAGATGAGTTCCGTGCATAAGAATGACACTTATGATTTAGTTGAGATTCCAAAAGGTAGAAAACCTTTGAAGAACAAATGGGTGTACAAATTGAAAAAGGATGGTAATGAAAAAAATGTGAAGCACAAAGCTCGGTTAGTGGTAAAAAGCTTTGCGCAAAAAAGGGGATAGATTTTGATGAGATATTCTCACTCGTGGTGAAAATGACAAAAGTAGTTCTAAAAGGAAAACATGAGTTCTGTAGAGAACTCATTGGAATGGCCTAATATGATTTGGCTGTGATTCTTCCCTAATGGTCTGAAGGGGGAGATTTGTTGAGGTCCAGCCCATTAGGGTGGATCCAACTTTGGTAAGTAATCAAACATAATTTCAAGTTTGGTTGAATAAGGAAAAAATGTTTTCAATAAGAAACAAAAACATAAATAAATAGAAACAAAGTTCTATTTGAGGTGGTGTTAATTAAATAGAAACAAAGTTCTATTTGAATATAGAAACAAAGTTCTATTTGGCAGCTGGTTAATTAAATAGAAACAATGTTCTATTTTGGTGGCTGCAAACAAGTATAAATAGGTGCATAATACATAGTTTTATGATATAGTGTTTTCAGATAAGCTGTTGTGTGAATAAGCAACAGAGAACATAGTATTCTCTTTGGTGTTTGGTGCGGTTGTGTGCGCGTGGACGATGACTTTGTGTCTGATTCTTTGGGCGCGATTTTGTGCAACAAAGTGTGACGCGTGGCTGCGATATCGACTTAGTTTTGTCAATTGATTTGATAGAAGAAGTTGAAGGAGCTTTTGGGTTAATTTACTGTGAGGTAACCCTTGTTATTTACTTATTGTATTACTCAAGCTTTGGGCAAAAAGTTTGAGAAGTTATTGTACTTCTTCTTATTTGATTAGTGGATTCTCTCGAATTTGCCCCGTAGTTTTTCCTTCACATTGAAGAATTTTCCACGTAAATATTGGTGTCTCGTGTATTATTGCTTTAGATTATTTCCTTGATATTATTTTATTGGTATTTTTCCCAACACAAAAGACACTTGAGTTTGGGATAGTTGCATGGTAAGGCGACCATTTTCACAGTGCACCAAGCATGAGGTACTTGGGGAGTTGCATAGTTTGGCAGCTTTTATCACAGTGCACCTAAATGAAGGGCTCCAAGCTGTATGGTAAGGCGGCATTAGTTGTAGTACGCTAACGCTAACATGGTGAAACCAACTTTCGCCAAGTATGAGGTACTTGGGAGTTGAACATTAAGGTGGCCTCTGTCGTGGTATACCCAAGAAAAGGGTTATGAGAGTTGTATAATAAGGTGACGCACGTTGCAGTGCACTCATCATCTGAGAGGAACACTTGTCCAATCAGCATAATAAACAAACAAGTGGTACACAGGAAAAGTAAAATGGGCACAACCAAAGTAATACGTACATGGGGGTCAATGTAATTGCAAGTAAAAGCTAAAAAATAAAACGGGTACAAAACTAACAAATTTATTGAAAAATACTTGAGGTTATAACATTCGCTTTTACATGAGGTTTACCACATATCACATCTACCTAAGATTACACTAGTTATAAATTTCATCTAAGGAAAATTTCACTGGGGCCGCCACATCTTCACAATAAGCATAAACAAGTAGTCTGCTCCCACCTACAAAACAAACAAACAAACACAAAAGGCTTACACCAAACAACGCCGCAACATAAACCAAGTAAACATACTTGAAAAACAAAACAAAGTCAGCCCATACTAGCCGGGAGATTACTCAACCAGAGCCTGTAACGAAGTATCAAGATGCTAGACAAATAAAGCGTTGGGATGAAGTTGGCTTCAATAGTTCTACATCAAGTGAGGATGGGTCATCACTAAGGTTTATAAGGAGATGGTTTACTCTTTAATAGCAATGAGACATTTTAAGATAAAAAAAACCCTACACCCAAGTCCCGGATGGAAGACCCAAGTTGTGAGTGTTTAAGGATGATTAGCCTTAATGGCTCTAATTATGTGATATCGAAAGCAAAGATGGAAGATATTTTATATTGCAAGGATTTATATTTCTCAATTAAAGGGGGTAATGCTAAACCAAATGATATGTCTAAAGATGAGTGGAAGAAATTAAATAGAAAGGCCATTACCGCCATTGACTATATTAGGCAATGACTAGATGATACAATATTTCACCATGTGTCCGCTGAGACGCCTGCCCATTCCCTTTGGACTAAACTCCAAAATTTGTATGAAAGAAAAAATGCTATGAACAAGGCCTTCTTGATTAGAAAGCTGGTGAATCTGAAATTCAAGGAACGTAATTTTATTGCTGAGCACTTGAATGAGATGCAAAGTATAGTGGATCAGTTGTCAAACATGAAGATAGTGTTAGATGGTGAAATGCAAGCATTGTTACTTCTCAGCTCGTTACCAGATAGTTGGGAAACATTGGTGGCGTCTGTTAGTAATTCGGCACCGAATGGACAACTTACCATGGAGTTGGTTATGAGTAGCTTACTCAATGAAGAGACTACAATGAAGTCTGCAGGCACTAATCAATCCCAAGCACTTGTAACTGAAAAAAAGGATATATCATGGTTATAATAAAAACCATGATAAGTCAAGAGGGAGATCAAACTCAAGTGATAACAGATTTAAGTGTCATTATTGTGGTAAACTAGGTCACAAGAGAAGATACTGTTTTCGTTATGTAAATGATTTGAAAGAGGGAAAAGTACAGATGCTACAATTGTTGTTTCAGATGAACCCATTGTCCTTTTGTGTGACGAAGGTGAATGTTTGCATATTGCAAACGAAAGAGCGAATGAATTGTTGACACTGGTGCATCTTTTCACGCTGCTCCAAGGAAAGACTACTTCACTACTTACAGAGTAAAAGACTTTGGCAGTGTGAAGATGGGTAACACTAGTTTTTCCAAGATTGTGGGAGTGGGTGATGTGTGTATCAAAACTAATATGGTGTGCACTTTGACTTTTAAAGATGTACACCATGTTCCTAATTTTCACCTAAATCTAATTTCTGGACTTGCTTTGGATAAATAAGGATATATGAATTACTTTGGTAATTGTGCTTGGAAACTTACCAAAGGTTCACTTATTGTGGCAAAAGGCAAGGCGTGTTGCACTTTATACAAAACTCAAGTGAAGCTATGTAAGGGTGATTTCTATGCAGCTGAAAGTGATACTTCTCTGAACCTGTGGCACAGGCGGCTTGCACACATGAGTGAGAAATGTATGCAGCTCTTAGCAAAGAAGAAATTGATTCCCTCCTTGAAACGTACCCTTCCTAACTCTTGTGATCATTGTTTATTTGGTAAAAATCATAGAGTTTCATTTCATAGATCATCAAAAGGAAAAACTGGTTTGTTAGATTTGGTTTACACTGATGTTTGTGGTCCAATTGAAGTAGATTTTCTTGGTGGTAGTAGATATTTCTTTACATTTATTGACGATGCATCAAGAATGGTGTGGATTTATTTCATCAGATCTAAAGATCAGGTTTTCCACTGCTTTCAGCAGTTCCATGCCAAGGTTGAAAAAGAAACAAGTAGACTTTTGAAGTGTCTCCGTAGTGATAATGGGGGTGAGTACACATAATTTTTTTTAAGCTTATTGTGATGAGAATGGTATATGGCATGAGATGAAAGTTCCTCACACTCCACAACATAATGGAGTGACAGAGAGAATGAATCGAACTATTGTAGAAAATGTCTGATGCATGCTTAACATGGCTAGGTTGCCAAAGGTGTTTTGGGCTGAAACTGCTCATACTGCTTGTTATCTCATCAACATTGGATGGTGATATTCCAGAAAGAGTGTGGAGAGGTAAGGATATTTCATACTCTCATCTGAAGATGTTTGGGTGTAAAACGTTCATGTACCCAAGGAACAAAGATCAAAGCTTGATGAGAAGACATTTCCATGTATTTTCATTGGCTATGGAGATGAACAGTTTGAATACAGATTGTGGTACCCGAAAATAAGAAGATTGTTAGAAGCAGAGATGTGGTCTTTTATGAAGATTATACCATTGCAGATTTTGAGAAAGTTGAGAAGCCCAAGCAAACAGAAAGTGAGGTGCCGAATCTTACCTCATTTCCTCCTCCTTCGTCGCATGTTGAAAACGGGGGAGAGATGCCAGATGATATAGTAGGTGACCATATGCCTGAAAATGAAGTTGTTGGTGATGATCATGTGCAAACAGATGAAACTGAGCAAGAAGAGCAACCCCTTCAACAAGAAGTAGTAAAGCCTCAGGTAAGAAAGTATACTAGAGAGCGTCAACCATCAAAGAAGTACCCTGATTTTGAGTATGCTTCACTTACAGAAAAAGGCGAGCCAAAAATGAGCAAGAAGTACTAACTCATAAAGTTAAAAAATAGTTGGATGAAGGCTATCCAAGATGAGATGAGTTCCTTGCATAATAATGATACTTATGAGTTAGTTGAGATTCCAAAAGGTAGAAAACCTTTGAAGAACAAATGAGTGTACAAGCTAAAAAATGATGGTGATAAGAAAAACGTGAAGCACAAAGCTCGGTTAGTGGTGAAAGGTTTTGCTAAAAAAAAGGGGATAAACTTTGATGAGATATTCTCACCAGTTGTGAAGATGACCTCTATTAGACTAGTGTTGAGTCTTGCAGCTAGTCAGGATCTTGAAATTGAGCAATTAGATGTTAGAACTGCGTTTCTTCATGGATACTTGCATGAAGAAATTTACATGGCACAACCAGAGGGTTTTGAAGATAAAGGGAAAGAACATATGGTCTGCAAATTGAAGAAAAATCTTTATGGGTTGAAACAAGCTCCGAGACAGTGGTATAAGAAGTTTGACTCATTTACGGTGGGTCATGAGTACAAGAGAACACTTCTAGATCATTGTGTTTATGTCAGATATTTTTCGCCCAGTAGCTTCATTATTCTCTTGATTTATGTTGATGATATGCTAATTGTTGGAAAAGATGTTAATATGATTGGTAAGTTGAAGAAAGATTTGTTTATGTCTTTTGATATGAAAGACTTGGGGCTAGCTCAACACATTTTGGGAATGAAGATTGTACGTGACAGAAAAACTAAGAAGTTGTGGGTGTCACAAGAAAAATATGTTGAATGGGCGGTTGAAAGGTTCAACATGAATGATGCTAAGCTCGTGAGCACTCCACTTGCTAATCACTTCAAGTTAAGTGCCAAGTTGTCTCCCAAGACTGAGAAAGAAAAGAAGGAGATGACAGGTATTCCATACTCCTCTGCTGTAGGGTGTTTGTAGTTGGTGTTGTGAGTCGATATCTTGATAATCCAGGAAAAGAACATTGGGATGCAGTTAAATGGATTCTGAGGCACTTGAATGGTATTTCAAAGCTTTGTTTATGCTTTGGTAATTCATGAGCCATATTGGAAGGGTTTACAGATGCATATATGGCAGGTGATATTGACAGAAAGATGTCTACTTCAGGTTATGATTTCACTTTTGCAGTGGGAGTTGTATCTTGGTAGTCTAGATTGCAAAAGTGTGTTGCCTTGTCAACGACTGAAGCCAAATACATTGCCATTACTGAAGCAGGGAAGAAAATATTATGGTTGGAAAGATTACTCAAGGAATTGGATGTGAATCAAAATAAATATGTTGTGCTGTGACAGTCAGAGTGTCATAGAGCTGAGCAAGAATGCCACATGCCATGGGCCTACCAAGCATATTGATACTCGTTACCACTGAATACGTGATGTGCTTGAGAATAATTGTTTCCAACTTGAGAAGATTCACACTAGCAAAAATCCTTCTGACATGATGACAAAAGTGGTTCCTAAAAGGAAACATGAAATCTGTAGAGAGCTCATTGGAATGGTCTAATGTACTTAGACTATGATTCCTCCTTATGGTCTGGAGAGTGATATTTGTTGGGTTGGGTCCAGCCCATTAGGGTGGACCAGACCCTGAATTTAAAATAGCAACTGGGTTACTATTAATGCTTATAAATATTAGAAGAGAAAGAAAAAAAAGAACAGACCTGCGGTTTTGTTTTGTGCGACGACTGCGTGCGAGTGTCTCCATTGTGAGAGAAGAAAGAAGGGAAGGATGAGCTGATTGTTGGGGTGGGTTTGATTGAAGACTCACAAGTGTGTTTTGGATCTGTTTTTAGATTTTGGTGCCATTTGTTTCGGTGTATTCTTCATTTGATTAGGAGTTGTTTGAAACTCTTGTGAGGTAACTTTATATTGTTGTTTGTATTCCTCAATCCTTGGGCAAAAGGCTTGAGAAGAACATTGTACTTCTTTTATTGATTAGTGGATTGATCGAATTTGCCCCGTGGTTTTTTACCCTTCACCTTGAAGGGTTTTCCACGTACATCTTTGTGTCCTTTATTTTGCATTGATTATTTGCTTGCGTTGAATATTTGTTTGGCGATATTAATTGGTTTTTCCATTGGTATAATTTTTTTGTAGTTGTTTGTTTTGTTTTCCCCAACAAAGTAGTATCAGAGTCGATGGTTCGGCGGGGACTTGGCGAAGTGGAGGTGGCACATTGTTCAAGGGATCAGGCGTGAAGTAGCGAGCCAGGTAGAGCATCGCATGTGCACGGTCCGAGGTGGAGGTGCAGGGCGGCACATTGTTCATAGGATCAGGCGTGAGGTAGCGAGCCAGGTAGAACATCGCATGTGCGTGGTTCGCCAAATGAATAGATCCAAATTGGGCTTCAGATCCATGCCAAAAGAAGATATCCTACAAGTCTGGACGATGTGGAGTTAATGCGGTAGTTGCGACTAAGTTGGAACCAATAACGCCTGGATAGCAGCTCGTACACCGAGTGCTACCCACAAGATTGTGGTTGCACATGAGAGACTCAACGAAGAGGTGTACTTCGAGATGTTGTAGACCGGTCGATGGATTGTAGGATGTGTGACGATTTGCGTCAAAGGTGGAGATTGTTGGGATTGAGTTAGCTTGAATAGTCCCACATCAAGTGAGGATGAGTCGTCACTAAAGTTTATAAGGAGATGATTCACTCCCTAATAGCAACGATGCCTTTTAAGATAAAAAAACCCCCACATTCGAGGCCCGGATGGAAGACCCAAATTGCAGGTGTTTAAGTTGGGGATAATATCATTGTTATGTATAGTGGACCTAAGTGCGCGCACGCGCTCAGCACGCCAACATAAAGATCACGGTGTACTTGGTTCTCTAATAATTAACTTGCTCCACTATATGAGGGAGATAAGCAGAGAGCTACACAAGGATAATCTGTTGTTAGCTTAAAGATGACAAAACTAAAACTAATCTATTAGAGTATAACTGGTTTACCTAAGCCAGCAGTGGCCGATATGATACATCAGGTTAGTGCTTGAGTTGGCCTCCACTGCCTTCATATTGAATGGAAGGGAAATGAATGCCAACCTCACTATCTTCAAGGACACTGTTAAACCCATGGAGAAGGGGTCATCCACCACGTCTAACTGGACTGATGATGAAGTCAGGAGATGGAAGAGTAGTAGCAGCAACATTTGTAGTTTGAGGAGTTGGAGGGATAAGTTGGAAATTGGAAGCAACTTGAGTAGCAGGAACATAAAATGAAAGTAAAGCAAAGGCAGGAGAAAAAGCCTTCTTACGCTTGCCAAATTAAAGTGCCTAGATAACGGTTGGTCATCTTCCTCATCCTCTCTTCCTTTATTTATCAAGATGAAGGGTGTTCTACCCCTTGAGTCAACGACTATAGGTTCAACAAGAATTTCTTCCATTCTCACATCTTTTTGGCACCTCCAGGCTCTGGTACATCTTCGCATGTTGGTCATCAGTCTCGTCACCCTTGACCAGCTGGTTGACTAGCATATTCAAGCTAGCATTGCCGTGGACTAGAGAGTCCTCACTGAACATGGACTCGAGCTCAACCATCACCTTTTAGACATTCTCAGTATGGGCAGACTAGTTGATGTAGTTCAACAAAGTGCAATAGATTATTTGGTACGGTATAATCAAATGAAGTCCAAGCGAAGAGGAAAATTCGGAATAATTAACAATAGCCCAGCAGGGACTTGCCGTTTTTAATCCAGATTCCATCAAATCTTTTATTGGCATCTTTGCTATTTATTGTTTTAGCAGTTCTAGCGAGTCTTTTAATTCTGTTTTTTTTAGAATGTCTTTATTAATAAGTAAAATATTCTTAGATGTATTTCGGTTAAAATAGGAGTCTACTATAGTTTAGAAAGTCCTGTTTTGGGTAAGTTTGGTGTTACTTTTCTTTATAAATTGGTGATTGTAATAGGAGAAGAGTTATTTTTTTGATAATAAGAATTCTGGATCAGTTCTAGAGATTTTCTCTTGTTGCGTTTAGTTCCCTATTGTTTTTGGTATTCTTCTTGGAGGATCAATAAGTCAGTGGAAGGTTGTGTTGGTTGCCTAGCTAAATTCGTCCCTTAAAAACGTTCCCTACATCACTAGTTCGAGGAGAAATCAAGAAAGATCAAGATCCAAAAGGCTTACTCATAGGAACAAAAGATTTATTGTTAGAGATATAGGCTTTCACAGCAGTAAAACTTCGGATAGAGAGTGAGGGTAGCTTTACTTGATCTTTGGGGGTGTTCGCTGCAGGCAGGTGAATGACTCGGCGAGGAAGGTGTTGGGCCTTGATCAAGGCCTCATCTAAATGCTTCTTGGTTGACAGCCTGAGGGACTCATCCATGGATCCCTTCATTATCACATGACCACAACATCTCTGAGACAAAGCAAACATTTGTAGTATGGGTCAGTCACAACAGCTGCATGCAAACAATAGAGGTATTTAGTAAGACACATACTACACCATAAATGGATTTTTGTTATAGCTCTTACATGTTGCTAAAATGAATTGTAACACTTTTGTGCCCATACCAAATGAGGTGATGCTAATATTTATATCACCAACCAACCCATACTAATTGAATAGTTGTATCAGCAACCAACCCATACTAATGGAATAATTGCAACATGATAAAACTAATGCTAATTTTTATATGGTTACATACACTAGTTAATACTAATTTCAAATGAAGTTGATACTCAATTTTGCTTTGTATCATTTAAAAACTATAGCTAATTTCAAACATTTTTCAAATAAAAAAAAAGCTAAAAATGGACAGTACACATCCAAAATCTTCATAAACTATTACATTCAAATCTTAGAGGTACGTAAAGCAAAATCTATATTTTAAATGAATTTCGAAGTAAAAAAGTAGTAAGAAAATAATGTACCAATAGAAGTTATATGAAAGAATGTATGTGCTCTTATTGAGTCATTAATGTAATCGAATGAAACATGTAAAAGAATGGACAATAATCTCTAAATTCAAAAAAATAAAATAAAATGAACTAGCTTGGTAAATTTTGTTTATGCCAACTATATATTAGAAATTTAACACCTAATTAATGTTTCAAAAGAACGAAAGTGAAGCTGCCATTAATGAGCAGATAAGGGCGCTGATCCAGTGAGAAGGCACGCTGATCCAGTGAGAAAGCAAGCTGATCTAGTGAGAAGAGCAACAACAAGAGCAAGAAGAAAAGTACGCCAAACTGCACTCTTGTCATGCTAAAGCACGCCAAACTACAAAAGTTTTCATCCTCCTCTAGTATTTTGTTCAATAAGAACAACAACGAGAGCAAGAAGAAAAGTAGCAGCAGCAGTAACAACAAGAGCAAAAGCACTTTCTGAAACCTGATGAATTGTGGTGTGGTGGAGACCAAACATTCAACCTACAGGGTACTCAATTGAAAAAAATCCCAAATATTTAGTCACTGGCTTCACCTTCTTGAATCCTGGTCATAAATTTGAATGGATTTAGATATTGGAAATTGTAATATTAGTATGTATTCATTAACTATATTTTCTAGTTCATGTGTTCACTACGTAATGAGCTCAAACAATTACTTATATAAGTGGGATTATTGTTCATGTGTCTCAAACAAATATAATCTGTCAGTTGAAAGGAGAAACAAATATTACTATGATAATCAAGGTGAATTATAGAAGTCTTAATTTACTTAGCATACTTGCAATCCATTGGACAATGTATTAGCATAGTTGCAATCCATTAGACAGTGTATAACATAGGGGTGGGCATACCATCCCGTGATCCCAAACTCGTCCCGTCCCGATTTTTTTGGGTCCTTTTGGGATTGGTCAAACTCATCTTGATTCCGATCCGTCCCGATCTAGAGTGGGATGGGATCGAGATGGAGATTTTCAATCCCGCCAATCCTGTTCCGTCCCGAATTTATTTATTTAATATTTATTATTAATAATTTTAATCAAAATATTTTTCTAAATAAAAGTTTAGGATGTGTTGAAATTAAATCAATGTAAGATGAAATTTTATATGAAATCTAAATGCATTGAATCATTAATTCTAAATGAAATTTAATATTTATTTCCCTTTCAAAAAAAAGTTTAATATTTATTTATTTAATATCTATTATTATTTATGATATACGTTATATGAATATAAATTTGACATTTTTGGTGTGTGAGTAATGTGAGATAAAATTCTTTTTTGTTATTTTTGATTGGAGGACTATTTAGTACGTGTTCATCCCGTCCTATCTCGATCCCGTTTGAGATGGGACGAGATTGAGATGAGGTCTATCGGGATGGGTCCATCTCGTTCCATCCCATCCTGTGCCCACCCCTAGTATAACACATTTAACTTATGATGATTAATCATCTTGGTTCATAGAACACTTGTTCAAATGACATATCATAGAACAATGCACTCAAATTCAATGAATGTCCCAAGAGGTATATATGTTGTTCACACAAGTTACTCCATTGTATTTTCATCAATAGAATAATATATTGGTATAACTAGGATTAATAAACAATGTAACGATGAGAGCAAAAAATGGTAAAAGCAAACATAAGCTACGAACCTATAGATATTTGACCAATGTCTTCAACCACACTACAAAGCCCACCTTGCCCAATGTCTCGAAAATAGGTTGCACCACTTTGTTTCCCCAAGTATAAGCAGCATTGTAATTTACTATCTCATCTAGCAACACATCTCTTCCAGCTCATTAACTTCGTGTCCATGAAGTGCGTGCAAAGAATACTCGCGTGCAAATATAATTTCATTGACAATAAACACAATCCTAATTACTGAAAAAAATAAATGGGGAAGTGTCCTTCCATTTTAGTGCTATTTAAATTGAAGTATATGAGCCTACTGAAACCTTTCTTCCCTCGAGTACCATCTATACCAAGTCAGATTGTGGACCTCAGCTATCAAAACTGACATTTATAAAAAATTTCTTCTTTTGTGATTAAATTCTCATTTTCATCATCACAACCAATTATCTCCAACAAAAACAAGTGATACTCAACATTAGTAATAAAAAAAATTGAATATAAGCTTGACGCTCACCATGATTGATCCGATATCTTCAACCCCTACATTTGTGTGTGTGATTGGTTTTGTATGAGTTGTCCATTTCGTTTTCTGCTAATTCAAATGATCGGCTCAAACCCTCTCAGCTGGATTCAAATGAAGGTGAAGGATCGTATTATTGGATATTCACCAGATAAGCTGTTTACTATCATAAGCTGCAAAAGGATTGAAATTACCTTGTTTCTTTCTGTTGCAGACTTCAGCTCTAGGATAATATAGTCCTTAAATTTATCTAGTGCACATAATTCAGAGAAAGAACCTTGGAAACCCATTTGACTTCGCCCACTTCTTTGGCGTTAGCTTCATGCAGTACATTACTGCCACGAGCATAGACTTGAAGCTGTCCCCGTATTCCTAGATCTTGAACAAAACAACCAAGCAACCATTTAGAGACCACATTAGAGTTCAGAATGTAAGATGCGTAATGAGAAATGAACTTGATAGACTTGAAAAGAAGTGCTCACATTTTCCACCATGGGGATGAAACTGTAGACTTTCTCTAAATATTCGAAAACTACATATTCTCCTTGAGACACAGTTTAAAGATATTCTTCTTTCTATCAATGATCTTTACAAACCCATTGGGAAGAATTTCACCTATGTCTCCTGCACAATCCCAACAGCATGAACAGACATTCAGGATTAAATTATTCAAGAAAAAAACTTACTAAGAACAGCTACATGTCAGACCTGTGTGAAACCAGCCATCCCTAATGATTTCTTTTTTCAATTCAGGATTTTTATGGTATCCAGTAAACACTGTTTTCCCTTCACACATATCTCTCCCTGTGGGGGATTTCCAAAAGGATTGTAGCCCATCTCAGGGACCACCTCAAGACGTAGTTCTGTATATGCTGAGGGAGGGCCAACCGTTCCGGACATGCTTATTTCATCTGGGTACTCATGTGTGGACAATCCATAAGACTTAGTCAACCCTGAATGAACCGAAATGTTAAGGGCTGATAATCAAATTAAATGAGAAAATGCCTGCAGATATATGGTGCTGCGACAAACAAACATGGGTTTCTTTTTTACCATAGCTTTGAGTCATAAAAGCACAACTGGTATCTCGTAGAAGTTCTTCCACTTCCTTGCTCAATGGTCACCTCCCGATGTAATTAGGTGCACACGGCCACCCAACTTAGCTTTAACTTGCAGATAAGCCGTACAATAGATCAAATAACTAGTGAATCAATAGTCTTGATGGGCATCCATTAAGACCATATTGATTCCATCATGCTTTAAAACTTGCGAGGACATGGGTTTTGAGCTACTATTACCAACCTATGTTTTATTACTAAACAAATAAAATGTACTAAAGGATGTCAAACTGAACCTTGTGAAACGCTAGTAACTCGGCCAATGGAGATGCCTCTTTATGTTTATATCCCATATTCATCCAGGCAAGCTTGCTGCATTAACAGAAAATATACAAAATTCAACAATGAATTGTATTATGATTTTGCTTTACTACAATGAATGGGAAGTAGAGCCAGTCTCATCAATCATCATGAGTCACATACAAACAATGTTGCCACCACCACAATTACCATCGCTGCAACCACCCCACGGTTCCACTGTGGTTATCATCGCATGACCACAACTACCACAATACCACCACTCTATGATCACTAGACTGCTCTAAAACTTCTGTAATGAACAAAGTCATACTTCAACAGTGAATAGATTACAAGTAAAGTTCACTGTGAATCTTCAGAATATCAGTCTGCAAATAAAAACCTAAGAGTAAGCTAAACTATATGTTTGGTATAGACTCATGTTTGAATCTGAGAAATTGCTGCAAAGATACATAAACATTGATCTCCACTGAAGAATAAATTCTTTTAGAAAATCTATCAATCATACGCAAATATTCCCAGTCCCTCAAAAAGTAGAATATCCATTCTTAGTGAAACCTCAATAGGCAACTCTAAATATGAACAAGAAGTAGATTCACCCTGTAAACAGGGGTCTTGAAGCCACTACACCTCAGAATACATGGATATACCATCTTCAACAAATGTACCCATTTTATCAGACTACAACATATGCTATTCAAATGCTACTAATTTACAAATCAACACAATCACAATTACAATGCATAAAAAACACATCAACTAATGAGATGGGAGGCTCAGGTCTGAATTTCAACTCTATCAATCAATATTTTCAGTAGCAGAACTGGCACAAATATGTGGTTTCATCATCACAGCCAATTATCTCCAACAAAAACAAGTGGCACTCAACATATAGTAATAATAAAAATTGAATATAAAGCTTGATGCTCACCATGATTGATCGGATATCTTCTCATATAGTTCCATCTTTCTTACTATGAGCTTCAACCCACACATCTGTGCGTGTGATTAGTTTTGTACGATTTGGCCATTTCTTTTTCTGCAAATTCAAATGATATTAGCCTCTTGTTATGAAGATCTAAAGAGAAACTATGGCAATGTAGCAATAAAACCATATCATTTTGTACTCTACCTCAACATAACCAAAACGCCCACTGTTGTGAGTAGCACGAATCTTTGATCTACTTTTCTTGGTTTGCTTCATTTTCTCCTTAGCAATAATAGCAGACTCATTCTTGAGAAAGCCTTTCCAATGTTATATTCTAATATCAAAAGGCAAACCTCAACTGTTTCAGAAAACCATCCTGAGTAACATGAAACACAGCCTAAGTGTTGCTAGTTTTGGTAAACTGGGACATAGATGGTAAAATAATATCAAAATTTGCAAGTGTATCTCAGATGCAGGACTGAAATTTCACTGGTTCTGCGTTTGAATCAAATAAGGTAACTCACAATTCCACCTCTTACACTTCTTTCACCCCTAATTTTCATAACTCACAATTTTAAATGGCTTTATTTCATGATCCTATTGGGTCTATCGGAGAGGGCAGGGAAGAGATAAACAACAAAAGATCTTTTCAATCGATATTGTTCAATCTTTTCATATTTAAGGCCATGTACACAGGGCATCCAACAACCTGCTATTAAACCCAAAGTTTACTGCCAACAACCTCCGTATTATTTAAATCACCAAACTTATTCTTCTTCCATTATTTTGGTTCATATCTACATATATCAGTAGATTCTATGTCGTCATTTTGTCATATATTTCAATGTTGAATTTCATTAATCCATCCCTAATTTTGGTGTTTTATTTGATGTATATATTCCAAATAATTGCACAAATTTCATCAAGGAGTAGTACAGCAGGGAGTTTACAAGCATTATCGGTTTTAATTCCTTCTGATCACATAATCGAATCCCTCTCTACAC
>QNQO01003224.1:0-68975 GCA_003290165.1 Berberis thunbergii | reverse complement strand
CTGCAAGGTTTACTTTTCAGTGACCTATGTAACGCCTCGACAGTCCGTTAAAATGAACCGTGAAGAGCAACTCAAATTCACTTCAAAGCCAGGATCGATTTCTATCCGTCAACAGTTAGTTTGATTTAAGTTGTTTGTTTCCCTTTCCATAGTCAATATTGAGTTTTAGTTCTTAAAAGGCTTATGTGATTTGAAATCATTTAAGAAATAAAAGGAGAGTTACGAAGAAAAAAAAAACTCTATTGATTATTGGAAAGAGTAACGGCAGATACAAAAGACACTACATATTGCGAACGCCCTAAGGCGGATACAAAAGATAGTTTAGACAATTCTACTATGAGAGACATCCAAAGAAGACTGAACTGAGCAAAATCAGGAGGAAAACATCATGTTCAAATGCTCCCACAGACATACTACTCAAATATGGTCTGAGGTGGTACAAAATCGGCAATCAGGAGCAACGACAAAAATTCGAAGCCCAACTCACACACTCTGTAAACTTGGGACAAGTATCAGGTGAACTTGGATCGCATATACCTTCCCACGCAAGGAAAATAGAAATATTGGGAATCAATGGATGATTCGACAGGCCATGTCCAACTCCGCCTCAACCCAGATGCGATTTCCAGTGCAAGGCGAAACAACGAGGTTAATCGAGAAGTGACGGAGGCGGCCACCACAAAGTAGGACATAGATGTTATTTCTGAGATCAAACATTCAGGAACAAAGATAAGGCACATGCACATAAAGGACAAACTCTTCCCTTGGGAGATAACTTATCCGCAATATGATAAGAAATTACGAGACCTTAGCGGATCTACTACTTGCCCACCCATATCAGGTGACCACGCATAACAACAACTATCTTTATACCTGATCAGCGCGAATGTCAAAACATTCGGAGACTCCAGAGACGGAGATTCAGTTCTAGCATTTGGAAAACCCAAAGCATCCTCTTCTAGTGAAAACATTACAAAAGATATGCTATGTGAAAGATAACGTTTACAATGATTGAAAAATATCATTATATAGACACGATGGTTCACCAAGCGGGCAGTCCAACATTAAGTATCAATCATTGAATGTGGTATGGGAAATAAGGAGACGATGGTTCCCAAGGAAACTGCGCCGACCACGCCATTCAAATTAATGGCACTGCACGCAACCCCATCCATTAAGAGGGAGTAATCGATACTCAACCATCACACAACCCATGTCATACACGTAATACCACGTGTATTATGCGTACACGCAACACATTGCGCACTAACCTCTCTTCTATAGGCCCATGGGCTCGGCCGATTATTCAAATAATACTCTATCACATGCTTGGCGCGAGCATTAAGAGATCCTAGCCAATCCTAACATACAGCTTGTACCGATGATCATCTGTTGATTCAAGGAAACTTCGCCACCACTATGCTACTACTAAATTCACACATCCCCCTTCCTAACAAGCGAACTTCTTTTCATTCAAACCATACAAAGCTTAGCAATCAAAGCTGATGAGACCAACTTCTGGTTCAACCCGACACCTAGTTAGTCCTCAGCGTGGGCATTGGCGGTTTAGGAAGGAGAGTCTAATCATGGCTTCCACGCACTAGTAATGACAACCTCGCCAGGGATCATTGCCCTCGTGGCAAATGACCGCCAAACCTAATCAATGTAAGCACTAGCTGGTGGCGACTAGCAACGAAAGTTCTGATCAAACCTGGACTTGTAACCCCACTGAGAGGTATAGATAGTCTGAAAAGTGGGAGCCTTAGTTAGTCCTAAACTGATTTCTAGGGCTTGCCACGGGACCACTGCTTTTCAGTATGGCCACTAAATCATCAAACATTGACTGTAGCCGGCATTGTGAGGGTGTAGATAGTCTAGAAGGTGGGAACCCAGCAGCCACGACCTGATTCAATGATTTCCACGGAACTGTTGCTCTTTCAGCATGGCGCCGAACCTCTCAAATTTGTAGCTTGGTGCACTCAGATGTAGATAATTGGATGGTGGGAGTCTAGTTAGTCCCGACTGATTTCAATGGTTTGCCAGGGGACCACTTCTCTTCAGCTGGTTGCCAAACCTCTCTTGAATTCGTAGCGCCCACCGCGCGGGGAGGTGTAGATGGCTTGAAAGGTGGGAGCCTAGTCAGCCCTGAACTGATTCCGACGGCTTGTTATGGGACCATTGCTCTTAGCATGGTCGCCAAATTGTACTCCCCGAATCTCTAGCTCACTTTGTGTGGTCATACACGATTCGAAAGGTGGAGCCTAGTCAGTCCTAATATTTGATAGCTTGCCACGAGACCACTGTCTTCAGCCTGGTCACCAACTTTACTCTCGAATCCGTAACTCACTTGCTTGTCATACACGACTTGGAAGGGGGAGCCTAGTCAGTCCTCAAGTGATTCCAATGGCTTGTCACGAGACCACTACTTTTCAGCCTGGTCACCAAACATGAATCTAGCCGAATCAACGTCTTCACGCTAAAATGGACTGACATCCTAATATCACGACGACCATTTACGCCAATACAAAATCATACGGCCAGTGCCCAGATAAAAGCTATTTAGGATGCCTGCCCGAGCTTACGACGCTTGACTTCAGCAAGGACCCTTTGACACATGCGCTTAGCCATTGCATCTTGCTCTTATCATCTATTGCTGCCAACCGGTCGGACAAACAGGGTAAGCCTCAAACAACTTACCTCGGGAACAAGACAGCACGGGCAACCCCTAACTAAACTATGCGCAACATGCTACTATCGACATGGCTATGCAACACAACCCTGAGTCATTTACAATACAAAGCGGTCAAGCTTTCTATCGCAGATATGACCAGTCCAGCATCTTATTGACTCAACCAGCCTAAGCTATGGACAGTCAAAAGGAAAAAACATACAATATAGACAACAAACACATTATTGAAAAATTATTTTCATTAATGGTCTAACTAAAAGGGTACAATCATAACAAGGTCACTCCTACCAGAGAAGGTATAGAAATTGAAGAACTAAGCCTAGTGGAAGATGGAGCAGGGATGATAGTCACGTAATTATTACATAATATATCCTTAATTATATATGTTAGTGTTTCAATTAGTAATTTTATTCTAATTATTTCATTTTCATGTTTTTGTAGGATTTGAGTGTGAACGATGAAATCGCATTAAGGCGGACAATTTGAGGAACAATATATTGATTGATTATATGGTGATACTAAGTAACGGGTCACATGTCTAAACCTAACCCAACAAACCTAGGTCCATATAATTTAACCTAAGCCCAAGTTAGAAGTTAACCTAAGTCCAAACCCAACATAGGAGAATAGAGAAATTTATTTAGAATCTGGGATTTCAGTTTTTTTCCAGCCACGCCTCTCCTCTCCTCTCATCCTTGGTAGAGGCATAAAACCTCCCAGTCCCTATTTCTCTCTCCCTCACAAACCCAACCCTCATTCATCTCTTTCTCTCAGAGGAACAGAAGAAGTCGAATGAGAAACAACAACGCAAAGCCGCCATCACTGCCACCAGAGCCACTTCCCACCGCCATCAGTGATATCACAGTAATTATAAACATTTTAACATCTTATTATATTTTGTTAATCCTTGTTTTATTTTATTTTATTTTAAATTAATTAATAAATTTTTGTGTTTTTGTAGAATTCAGAGCAATAACGAAGAAATCAAAGAAAAATGCAATGAATAAATCACAGACGGTGACTTCAGAGGAAGTGGAGGGGAAAATAGCTTAAGCCCATAACCTAAACTCCAAACCAAATCCGTAAACCCAAACCCAATGCCAAACCCAATCAAACCTCAAAACAATATTCTCTTAATTATCCAAGATTCTAGTTTGATTTAAAGCCTTAAATCACTCATTGACTCCTGCCCTTAATGTCCAAAGTTCATTTTCTCAGACCCAAAACATATTCTCTAATTATCCAAGCATTCCTAGTTTGATTTAAGCATTGAAATCATCATTGAAACCCTCCCCTTAACCTTGTCCAAAGTTCATTTTCTTAATTATCTATAAATCAATAGAACAGGGGATAAGAAAAAAGATACAGAAACCAAAACCTCTTCCTCACAATTTGTGATTCTCATCACCATCCCAACCAAGCAAAATCACCAACCACAGCCTATCCATCTCTTTTTTTTCTCCTTTACTCCACCGAAATAGGGGTGTGACAACCCTGTTTCACTCATCTCAACCACCGACACCAGCTGCACCAGCACCACCACAGAGACTTAAATCAAGTTGACGCTACTGGCACCCAGTGACCTTGCTGAGAGCACTCGGCTGAGAAAGATCAGAACTATTTGCACCCACTGGGATCTGCTGAGCCACACCCGGACTTGTTCATGTTTGCACCCTGCTGAATGCTCTGTAACACCATAGTGATTAAGTCTCAAACTTTAGAATTAATTTCATTTTACTTTATTATTCCATGATTAATATAATTGATTCACGATTTATAATATTTTACTTTCACCTAATATGGTCATGCATCTTAGGTTGTTAGAAAAATATTATGTTATAAATCAAGCATGTTTAATTGAATAATTAAACTTGTGATTAATTGTGCCCTAAAAATACAATTAATGCTAGGAGTTTATACATTGCTAGAGTCATTTATTTGAAATTGGAATAATTAAGAAAAATTGAATATAATTTAAGAGCTTGAAAAATATTTTGCAAATTGTGGTTTCCCTCCAAGTCTTTTCTTTTATTTATTGTTATTTTTATTACTTTGTTTAACTCGAATTTTTAAACACTGTAACCTCTATTTTCTCCAAATTAGTTTAGTAAATTATTAAATTCAATTTAATCCACATTCCTCGTGGATCGACCGTACTTGCCGTTGTCTACCAGTTACACACCGTGCACTTGCGGTTATTACAAGTGGGTCAAATTAGACTATTGTTTAGGCTAGTTAAATCCGCAACAAGTTTTTGGCGCCGTTGCCGGGGAAGGTAGCGGTGTAATTGAATTTAAGATTTATTTTCACTAATTTAAAAAAAAATTCAGAAAAAAAAACAAAGTTTTATTTTTATTTTGTTAAGTTCTTTTTACACTCATTTCGTGTTATTTGTTTGATTTACAAAATACACGCTTCTCGAGGAAATAGGACGATCCTGCAAACATCAAGCAAATTTTAATTTAAAATTTTTGTTATTTTATGAGGAGAGTTTTAATTTTATTTTCACCTCGTTTTACGAGTGTGTTGGTGTAATAATTTTTGTAAACTCTATTGTTTTCCATTTTTAATCACCTAAAAAAAACCCAAAAATTTCCAAGTCAAAATAAATTATAGGGAAACAATTTTAATTGTTACCCAATAATTTTTTTGTGATTTAGAAGTCTGACTTCTAATACCAAGACCAGTAATTTGATTGCATATGCTTGTGTGCTGATTGAAACGGATAAAAAGAAGTCGGACATTTTTTTTTAATTGTGCTAACTTTATGTGTAGAACAGATTACGCACACTGTAAGTACTTCTATCACACGCAATGTATTAGCGACTCGTGTGCTTTGTGTAATTGTTTGAAATTGTGTGATTGGTTGTTTAATTTCTGTAATTGTGAATGCTAAACTTTAGTAATTCATAATAAGCAGACCCAGCTTCTAAATAGAAACTGGTGAGACTTGATATCCCCACCTCATCAATCCAGCTGTGTGCAACCAATAGCCAAACATAATTAAAATCAGTTAGCAAGTTAGATAGATCCATCTTTTGGGTACGGTGTTCATAGGACAACCAAGACCAAGGTGAATCCAATAATTTTTGTGTTGACCATAGCTAAAAGTGACGATGGGTTTAATCATTCAATGAACTCCGAGAGGCCACTGCCACAAGAGTAAATTTACCCGGTACGCCGAGTCATAAGTAAGCTAGGATCCACAAGAAGAATTGGCGTAACTAACAGTTTTGGGTTAGGAACACAAGCCTCAAGTTTACATTTAACATCACATCGTTCTCACATCTATCGGCTTACAGAACGGTAGCACAAGGGAGTACTTAATTGGACCATTGTGACCTCCTTATCTTGTGCAATAATCTGGTTTATTTGAAACAAAATTCCAGCCTGCTGATTTTGAACTTTGTGGTGTAAAGTATACACTCTTAGGATCATCTTGTAGCACCCATTTCTCTAATATAACGATTACATAAGAATAATATGTCCCCCAAAGATAAAAAGATAATTAATTTCAAAAACATTGATTGCTTAGGGAGGCATTTTTTTCTTGTGCATCAATTGGTTGCTGATTGTGTTTGAGTCTGTGCGTGAATTTTTTTTAGGTTAGTAAACATTTCAAACCTCATTTGATGTAGACCTGTTTATGCGTCTTTGGGAACATGATTCGAGAGGTAGACTAATTCGAGAGGATCCTGTAGAGTTGTCTGAAGTCCCCATTGACCTTCTAGAATCTTTCTCCTTGTCGAGTGAGACCACTGAAATGGCTGGGAGAGAGCATTTAAGGATTATTTCTCTCCACGTTCCAATAACACCCCATCTTGCATTGTCTTACCAGAGACCACTGCAAGTAGCTTCGAGCTAAAACCATCAATTATCCACCTTTTGCCTTCCTTTTATGGTCTAGAAAAAGAGGATCCCTATCTTCATGTCAAAGAGTTTCTTGACATTTGTGCTACTCTGAAATATCCCAATTTTTCTGATGATTTAGTTCGTCTTAGGCTGCTCCCCTTTTCTTTAAAAGATAGGGCGAAGTCATGGTTAAACTCCTTAGAAACTGGAACCATCGAAAATTGGGATGCCCTATCAAGAATTTTTTGACAAAATATTTTCCTATTCATAAAACAAATGCCATCCGAAGAGATATATCTAATTTTCAACAGAAAGAGGGTGAGCAGTTCTATGAATGTTGGGAAAGATTCAATGAACTCATTGTTAGGTGTCCCCATCACGACTTTGAAAGAGCACTTGGTTCAATACTTTCAAGACGCGTTAACCACTCAAAAATGTCAAATGATTGACGCCACTAGTGGTGGGTCACTTATGAGACGAGTGCTAATGAGATTTGGGAATTCTTTGAAGCTATTTTTGAAAATTCTCAACAATGGGATTATTCAAGAAAAGACTCGGATAGGCGAAATGGTGGTTTGTATGAAGTAAGGGATACATCATCTACTCCTCATCTTCCTACTTCTTCAAGGTTGGAAGCAGTTGTAATGACAATGACACATAAGATTGATGCATATCTGGAAAAGTCTCAGCCATCAGTCCAAACCAATGTTCCATCCAAGGTTTGTGCTACATGTTCAAGTTCTAGTCATTCCACATCAGACTGTCACTTGAAAAATGAGAATTCTGCTTCTTTTGCTAAGCAAGTCAATGCATTCAATACCTTTAGGCAACCTGGTTATAATCCACACTCAAATTTTTACAATCCAGGTTTAGCCAAACACCCTAATCTCTCATGGGCCCATGGTCAACATCAAGGAGGCCCAGTTGTTATCCCTCAAGCTCCTCGAGCTCCAATTCCTGCTAATAGGCCTCAATTCAATCAAGATGTACCTCCCTCTAACACTCAGAGTTTACAGAATACATTGAACCAATTTATGCAGAGAACAGGAACCATGCTCGAACAAAACTCTCATGCTATCACAGAACTAAGAGGTACTTCTCAACAACAATCTCAAGCCATCCAAAAGCTTGAAATGACTGTGAGTCAAATAGCAAAATCCTTTCTTGAAAAAAAAGCAAGAAGATTCCCTAATCAACACATTCAAAATCCTAAGGGCCAATTCGAAATAGGCAGTGCATCTCAGCCACACAATGAAGATGTCAAATCTATCATCACCCTTAGGAGTGGAAAACAAGTTGACAACCAAATTAGAATGCCTAATTTGATTGATCCTGAATCCCAATCCACGCCAAAGCAAGTCACACCTCCATCTGAGAAGGAGGCTGATAAAGCCTCATCTTCTCAAGCGGATCATCATCTTGACTCTGATCCCACCAAGGCATCCTATATGCCTAGAGCACCATTTCCATCGCGGTTAGTTCCGTCGAAGAAAGGAACAAATGCCAACGATATAATGGAAAATTTTTAAACAAGTTCAAATCAATATTCCATTACTCGAGGCCATTAAGCAAGTTCCCTCTTATGCCAAGTTTTTGAAGGATTTGTGTACACAAAAGCAAAAACTGAATGTGCACAAAAGAGCCTTCCTAACTAAGCAAGTCAACTCCATCATTCAACACAAAACTCCAACTAAGTACAGAGATCCTGGTTGCCCAACTATTTCATGTGTTATTGGTGATCATATGATAGGTTGCCCGAAAATCCCGTCCGTCCCGAGCTAATTTTTTAATATTTAATATTAATATTTATTATTTATTTTTATTCATATAAACTTACAGATGACTGACAGAAACTCATGGTGTTTGCAGTGGTAATAGAAACGTTACTTCAAAAAATAAATATTCATTAAGCAAGAGAAAGATAGCAGACTGCTGCTTGGATTTCCAATAAAAGTGGCTCCAATTATTTAACTTTCAAATATTGATAATACCTAGGTGAAGATAAAAAATAACAATTAACTGAGTAATACATATTAGGAAGGGAACATTCAGGGGCGGAGCCAAGAATTTGAGATGCATCAGGTTGTAAAAATAATTTTTTTAATTACGATATATGTATTCACTACAAAAAAAATCCCGTTTTGCGACGACTCGCAGGGCGACGAGGGAAGTTTTGTCGCTCAAAATTATCTTGGCGCGACGACATATTTAATATCATCACGCAATTACAAAAAATAACTAACTACTTAACGCGACGACCTATTTCGTCGCGTCTAACCCTCTTTCGCGACGAAGTTAAAGCCTTCGCCGCATACCTAATATGCGACAACGTGTCGTCGCTTAAGACCAAATATTTTATCACCCTAAAATACCTAGGGCTACTTGTCGACCACTTTGAACGACCAACTTGAATATCCTCGGGCGACACACTGTTTGGTCGCATAAAAATATCTTACGCGACGAACTGGAAACCGGCGTCGCATGAAATATCTTACGCGATGAACAGGAACCCTTCGTCGCATACAAATAGCTTACACGACGAACAGGAACCCTTCGTCGCATAAAATTTAAGCGACAAAGTATTATCGCTTAAACCCAAATATTTTGTTGCCCTAAAATACCTATTGCTATGTGTCGGCCACTTTGAATGACCAACTTGAACATCCTAAGGCGACAAACGTTCGTCGCATCAAGTATTCACAACCAAGATTCGTCGCGTAAAGCGAGCAGGTTCATCGCCTAAAACATCCCAGGGCGACGAACGGTGATGTCGCACAAGCTCTGACCTGTTCATCTTCTCCACGAATTTGAATAATCAGATCTGCGTTTTTCACTATTTTCTCCTCTCATTTTATTCTTTTTCTCTGCTCAATTGATTTCTCTCACTATATACTCCAAGCTTCCATCACTTAATTAGGGTTCGTCTTCTCTTTGTGTCACCGGTGCCGGCCACACCTCCAATCATCTCTCTCTTTCACTTGGAGAACGGTGAGGAAATTGCTAATTTTTTTTTTGAAATTTCATGAAATTAGGTTGCTATCATGTGGATTTTTTGGAGTGTCTCACATTGTTTTTCGAGTGCATACAATATATTTATTAATTAATAATATCTACATCGTCCACTTGAAGAATTGTAATTGAGATGCCGCTGAAAATTTTCCACATTGAAACCTAATCGCATTAGTGTCGTTAACTCTCATGAATTCTCATGTTTTTTTTATAAACTGAAAATAGGCGTAATGGAAAGACAGTGGATACAAAATCAGGACAAATGCTGTGATGAATATTTAAATGAGATTGAAGCTTCATTGAGTTTGCAAGGATACATGTCACTGGTACGACGAATCATATCAAGTGTCTGTGTCAATGTTGTAACAATTGTTTGTGGCAGACATTCAATATGGTTCGATATCATTTGGTGAGGTATGGGATGATTTAGAATTATACGAGGTGGATTTATCATGGGGAGCAACGAGAATTTGGTTCGACTTCATCGAACTCCTAGCCACTTGTGCCGCACATTGATGAAACATCCATGAATGATAATGACCAAGTTATGGGTATAATAAATGATGCTTATCCATATGCATCAATAAACGAAGATGGCATTGATGATATGGTAGGAGATATCGTACCTCCCAACATGCTGCAAAGTGAAGAGTTAGAAAACTATGAAAAACTGTTGAAACAAGCCCAACAAGCATTATACTCTGGTTGCACAGAGTTCTCCCTGCTTACTGCCATTTTGGAGTTGATGCATTGCAAAGTGAAACATCATATGTCGGATAAGTGTTTTTCTCATTTAGTGGGAATTATGAAGCGGATGCTTCCGAAGGAAAACGTTTTGCCTGAGGATTATCGTAACGCGCAGAAATTGTTGAATGGTCTTGGTTTGGGGTATCAAAAGATTCATGCTTGCAAATACAACTGTGCATTATTTTATAAGGAAATTGAAGGGATGGATGCATGCCCTGTGTGCAATGAGCCAAGATATAAGCCTAATTCTGGTAATAAAATGAAGAAAATTCCACAAAAGGTTTTGTGTTATCTTCCACTGAAGCCCAGATTGCAGCGACTGTACATGTCGACGCACATTGCGAGTCATATGAAATGGCACAAGGAAGGAAGGGTTGATGATGATTTTTTGAGACATCCTGCTGATGGAGAGGCTTGGAAAGCATTCGATACTATGTATCCCAATTTTGCAGAAGACCCGCGCAATGTCAGATTGGGGCTTGCAACTGATGGATTTAATCTGTTCGGGAATATGAGCTCTACTCACAGCACCTGGCATGTCGTTTGTTGTTCCTTATAACTTGCCCCCCGCTTCTTTTTCATTTCTTGTTTGTGTTAGATTTTTTGTTTTAGTCTCTACTTTAAATGTTGGATTTGGTGTCAATTTTGCTTTCCCAAAATGGGTTTGGGTTCTTTGCTTGTTTGGCTGTATATAATATATGTGATGTATTGAAAGGTTTTTCACATCTGGGTATCTCTGTTTTCCATGGACCTGAAAATGCCTTGTGTTCATTCTGTTAGCAGTTATGGCTGAAAATAAAATGCTAGACATGTACATTTATATCTCCTATACATTTGCTGTTGACATTCAAATCTTTTTTGTTCTTCCCCATTTATCTAGTTTTCTTCCCGAACTTTATGAAATTCAAGTTTTCTCCTTCATTATACATTGTATAGTTAATGTATTGTTTTATACGATCTTCCACTGATTGCATCTATTTACTTTGTCTTCATGTTACTTTGTAATTGTTGTGTTGTGTTTTTATTATTTTGGTTCAGATGGCTTCTTTGATTACAAGAAAACGTAGGTCCGTAATTGTTGCAGATAGTAGTTCGGTCGCCGCTCCTCCGACCAACGTAGCTCATTCCGCCATTAATGCTCCCGCTACAAGGGCTATTTCTATCAGTACTCCACCAGCACATGGATCAAATGTTCTTGTAGTTGATCAATCTTCATCGTCTGGATTAGTTCCTCAAGTTCTCACTCGACGAAGTGCCAGACAAACAAACCGTCGATCAGCGACTCCTGAGATTGCACTCGAGACTATAACCATGATCGGGGATGTAAACCCCTCCCACCAAGGAGATGGAAAGCTCCCTAGAGGTAATAAACTTAAATTTTCCTCATCATATTCGGCAAATTGATTTTTTTTTTACAACAGCAAAGAAAACGAGGGGGCTCTGTAGACAACTAAAATCCCAAAGGATCACACGAACCACTAACACGCGCATTCCCGTAGTGTGGGATCCTAGTCATCGTAGCTCGCAATCGTAGAAGATTAATAGCTTGTTGGTGCATGATATCGGTGCAATCATTCTCAACCATTGCCCGATGACATCCTCATCTTGGAGTGAGGTCAAACCCGAGACGCAAGCCGAGGTGTTGGATGCGCTCACAGTAAGTTTTAGCCATTCATATCAACCTTTAAGAATTAAAATCTTTATAATGCAGAAAGTTTTGAAGATTTTGCATGTTTATGCTTGTATTTTTACATGATTTGGTATAACTTATCTCTTTGGGCCTTAACATTCTCTAATAAATATTATTTAAAATTTCAGGTTAACTTTGAGTTTGACATGAATGATCCAAACATTCATGAATATATCACCGGTACGTGCGTGGATCGATACAGGAATTGGAAGCATGATTTCCACCGATACTTCCAAACATTTTCTGATGTGGATAGTGCTAAGGCACAACCCCCCAATCGAATTGAAGCATAGGCCTGATGAGTGGGTGTGGCTGTGCAATCATTTTCGAACCACCACATTTCTGGTAAGCATTAACGTTTTATTTAATTAAAATAAACATATTTATTTTTATATATGTAATGATGCATATGTTTAATATATAATTTGAATAATTATACAGAAAAGATCTGAGGTGAACAAGGCGAACCGACGTCAAAAGAAAATTTTACATCACTCTGGTTCATTGCCCTTCTCTTACAGGGTGGATGAACGACGTCTAGTAAGTGAACTCATATGTTTCATTTCATTATTTTATTTTTAGTCAATACATTCAATTAAATGTTTATATTAGTTGGTTTATTATTTTAACAATGTTTTGTAGGAAGGTTCAAAATTTCTAGAAATCGACATGTTCAAGGATGTTTATGCACTACCTGGCAATGAGGTAGTCGTGAAGTTGCATGTAAGTTTTATTCTTTGCATTTTTTGCATGTTGCCACTTCAGTTGTTTTAAAAGTTATTAATTTTAATAATTTTTTTAATCAAGGAAACGATGGTGGAGAGGCCGGATGCCTACATGGAGCGAGTGGCCTCGCAACATCCTCCGGAAACTCCGCTGGAACAGCTCACAATGGACGGTCCTGATGCAGGATTACATATATATTTGACGGAGACATTGTAATCGCTAGGTCCAAGACCCGGAAAAATTGTTCGGGGGATGGGAAAAGCTAAAGTTGGTGAGGTCAACACCTCATCTTCAGCTTTGCAGCGGTCAGTCGGAATCGTTTCATCATTACAGTCAAAAGTGGAGGAATTACAGAATGAGTTAAATGCTACCAAAGCGCGTGAGGCGAATAGGGAGGCCCGGGAGGGGGAACGACAAGCACAAGAGGAAACTAGGTGGAGTATGTTATTAGGGGCTCTCCAGCAGTCAGGGATTAATTTGTCGAGCCTCCCGCTACTGTCGACAAACCATCATCAGCTACCACATCCCTAAAAAATGTACTGATGTGTTTTTTAATTTGTAACTATACAGTACAGTTTAAAATTTTTAATTTGTAATGGATACATTATGATTTTACATTATTAATTTGTAAAGTTAATAGTATTTAAATAAATTAGCAAAACCTTTCTATGCGTGAGACGATTCAATTAATAAATATTTCAAATTTAATTAAAATAAATATTTGAATTAAAAGATTTCAAAATTATTAAACAAAACTTTAAGCGACAAAAATTTTCATTGCATAAGAATAGATCAAGCGTGTTTGGATAGATGGAACCTGTGTGACAACATTAGAGTGATGAATATTGTTGTCACATAAAGAATATCTTGCGTGATGAAAGGTTCGTCACCATTGAGTTAAGCCGACAAAGTCTAACGCGGCGAAAGGGATCGTCACGATTGAGTTATGCAGACAAAGTTTGATGCGACGAAATGGTTAATCGCGTAAGTATATTTTGCACGAAGAACAATTCTATTTCTTGTGATAAAATTAGCGTCGCGCAAAACAGTATTACGCGACGCACCCTTTTGAAACGATCTTTGGTGTCGTCGCGCAAAAGGATTTTTAGCGACGAAGATTTATTTTCGTCGCACAAAGGCTTGCGAGACAGAGCTGTGGCGACAACCTTTGCGCGACTAATATTTTGTCGCCCAATATTTATGGCGACGAAATGTTGTCTATAGCGACAATTTTGACTACGTCCCTAAAGGCCTTTTTGTAGTGATTGATGGTAAACCATTATGAATATGTTAGAGCATCACCAATAGGTCTTTATTTCTTCCCTAACAAAAGATGAAATGTAATTTTGTCAAGGAACCATGAATTTTGTTTCCCACAGTAATGAAATTGTAAAATCAATTGGGAGGCCATCACAGCGACACAATACCCTTAGTGGGTCCAATTTATCATGTCATTTTCTAAAAGTCAGCCCACTCGACTTCATTGTTAGGGGATTTAGTGATTACCCTTATATTTGCATGCCACATCTATATCTAATTATAAGAAAGTTATTTTTCACGCTCTTATATGATGATAATCTTCGCAGCAGTCACAGGCAGCACGCTGATCCCGTCCCGAACCCTTCCTATCCCGTCCCGTCCTGATCCAGTATGAACGGGATGGGATAGGGATGAGTATATTTCGTCCCATCTCGTCCTGTACCCACCCCTATTGAACACTAAGAGAAACACCAGTAGATAGGCCAAGAGAAAACCCTCCCATCGAACTATGACTAAGGATGCAACACTAGTGCAGTAAAACATATAAAATGGAAGGTTGAACTCCTTGGCAACGTCTAATGCAACCATTGCAAAGATACCGGTCACCGATGCTACAACGCCTTCTTTAACAATGGTAGACTCAATTGTGTCATGGAGTTTGGGCGTGCACAGAGCACTACACCAAAAAAAAAATTTAACAACCTCCAAACAGTAATATTTTTTAGCTATAATAATTCACAAACCAATTTGATATATTTTCACAAATAAAGTGATGCAATAATTGCATCACCATGAAGAGTATGGTCCCACAAGTGATATTTTTTTGGTGATCTAATTTATTGTATCATTTTTTTTTAATTGTTTTCATTTTTTTTTATTATGAATTTAGTTGACTTGAAATTGTGAACAACTAAAAAGTGTTGTTGTTTTGAAAGTTGTTACAAATATGTCAATTTGATGTAGTGGAGTCATGGTTAAGCATAAATGTGTAAGTGTAACAAGGTTATCATCATTCTTGATATCATCCAAATTAACTGGAGGTAGAAATATATGGTTGATGGAACTAGGAAGCGAGTTAAGAACCGATTTTTGAGCTTAGTGGAATGTGGAGAATCCGTGATTATGATTGAGAAATCATGGTGGTGGGCTAGTCGTTTCGCAAGCTCGATGAATGAAATGAGTTGACCCTGTTAGAGATGTTGGCTCGAATTAAACAAGTTTAGTTCCACATCGGATAAGGAGGCTCATCATGTCAAGTATATAAAGGATTAGATATGTCTCAATTAGCGACGAGGTCTTTGGGAGGCAATTGAATAGTTATCATCCATAAGTCACCTTTCCTAAGGTCGAACACACATTGTTACTAAAAAGAGCCTGTTGCATAGAATATGTTGATGCACACTAGCCTGGTTATATGCGTAAACATTTGTCAATAATATATGCGCCTAGAAAGTGTATTTATTCAATATCAAACCATGCCAAACATTATAGAAAACTCAAAATGAAATAAAACTTTTACATTTTAGTAGTACAATCTTTCATTTTATTCCGAAGTTCTTTTCCTCCTTCACCTTCCATCAAACTTTTCACAACCCTAGCAACTTCCGAGTTGACTAATTAGAATTAGAATTAATAGTGACAATCCATATTTTACTTATTCTTCTGTTTCCCACCTAAGTGACACCTCATCAAGTGACATGGATGAAAACCCATCAACCCTAAGTGCATTAGCGGCTGCATTTTTCAGGTTATTCATTTTACGTCGTAGTTCCTTTCCTTCTTCACCTTCCATCAAACCTTTAACAACCCTAGCAATTTCCAGTCGTCCAATCAATCCATTTTCATCAGCCATGGGCCTTAACCCAACCTTTAAATGATCAACAAGCAACAACTCATTCATCTTTTGTTCTGCAAATAGTGGCCAAGCAATCATCGGTACACCATGAGTCACACTCTCGAGAATTGAGTTCCACCCACAATGAGCGAGGAACCCTCCAGTCTAGCCATGGCCTAAAATTTGGATCTTTGGTGCCCATGAGGGAACCACTACACCCCCCTCTAGTCCTCTCTAACAAAGACTTGGGTAGGAAATCAAAAGGGGTCTCAACACCTTGTGCAGTAAAGAAGGTTGCATTAGTAGACTTATCACTTGGGCTTCTCACAACCCATATGAACCTTTGCTCGCTCACTCCCAAATGAGATGAACAAAACAGACCCATTGATCACAAAATCTAATTGTGCATTGGTGAGTAAACCTCAAATTAGCTTAAATTTAGGTGGTCCCCTCATGGATTTCAATGGCATAAGATTTCATGCAACCAAACACACTCTTAATGTTTTACCAAGAAATAGGATTCGGGCTTCTCTTTGTTGTTCTTAGCTTTGCCGAGGAAGATGACTCGGTGGTCAGATTCTTGCTGATAAAGAGGACAAATCGGTTTGGTTCAAATTATTGCCGAGTGAGATGACTCGGTTTGCTTGTACATGTGCCGAGGAAGAGAACGACTTGATTGGTTTAGATCCTTGCCGCAGAAGAGAACTAAGGGGTCCCTTGTTCTTGCCCGAGGATGAGAGATTTTGGTTAGCTCGGATCTGCCATTGGAGGAGGGCTCGACTTTGGCTTTGCGCTAAGGAAGAAACTTCAAGTCAGGAGGGTTCCCTCTAGTTGCTCATAACTTGCAAATGCCATCACATAGAGTTACATAGAGAAATAGAATTTTGCTTCTCCATGAACATCCCTTGACAATAGGGGCGGGCATCCCATCCCGCGATCCCGATCCAGTTCCAATTTTTTAGGGTCCTCGTGGGATTGATCAAACTCATCCCGATCCCGTCATCTCCCGATCTAGAATAGGATGGTATCAGGATAGAGATTTTTCAATCCCACCTATCCCATTCCGTTTCGAATATATTTATTTAATATTTATTATTATTAATTTTAATCAAACTATTTTCTAAAAGAATGTTTAGGAAGTGTTGAAATTAAATCAAAACATCTAGAAAATTTACTTGTTTGATTTGATACTCTTCGTTTAGTTAGAAACTTCTATTTGGATATTTTAGGTCAAATATAACCCATGAAAATTTATGTTTTTTACATTTTAGATTGGTTATAGGACAATTATTCTTGTAGAAAATAAAGACAAATGTTGATTTGTTTTAGTTTTGCACTAAGAGTTATATGTAAAATTATTGGTTAGTGTATCACACAAATGATACGTAACATAAAAAAATTGTAAGTTCATTGGACCATAAATTTTATATGACATTTAATATTGTTACGATAAAACTTATATGTACATAAATTTGGATTATTGGTGTTTGAACAATGCGAAATAATTTTTTTTTGCTATTCTTCATTGGAGGACTATTTAGTACATGCTCATCTCATTCCGATCCGAACCCGTTTGGGATGGGACGAGATCGGGATGAGGTCTATCTCGTCTCAATCCCGAGCGAACGGGATGAGGTCTATCTAGTCCTATGCCCGCCCTTACTTAATTATTTTCATTTTTTCTTTTAGTAGATCCTCCTTATTCATGGTAATTGTGTACACCCAATATTTTAGGACACATGGCCTTAAACGTGCTAATAAATATTGTATCATTATGAAAATAGGCACACTTCTCGAAATTCATACTCAGTCATCTATCTCGGAATAAGTGTCATATTCATTGATAATAATTATTTGCACCACAAAATACTTTTTATATGCTAACTCACAGTATGAGAAACCATAACCTTGAGAGTCGAACAAAAGTTTTGCTTCGAGATTCGCACCAACTTGTTATAAGCATCATTTTATTTTTATGAACCACCATGATGGGTGCATACACTTAGTTACTGCTCAAGATATGGAACCAGCACTCCATAGTATGATCATAGCACCTACACATGCTGTGTACACCCCAGTTTCAGTAAGGGCACTCTAATACAGTGGCAATCATAATCACCAGAGTTCATATTAAATTGGGATAACTGCTAACATGGGACTTTGCAAAGTCCATGTTAGCTCCAAAGGTGGTTGGAATCAATTTCCTTATGGTATTGCATTTTTTTCCTTAATGTTGGTGTTACTTTCTACAACGAGTAAGTTTAGTCAGTCATGTTTACTAGTTTTTTTTTTTGCCTTTTTTGTGTTTTAATACTTTTTATCCATTCTCTTTAAAACAAAACCACAAAAACTATCTATAGAAGAGGTATAAGTGTAAAAAAAATCCAAAAAAGACCAAAAATATGCTAGCAAACATGGTTGGCTAGAATTGTTGTTCAACAACAACTATGTGTTCCGCTTAGTTACTCTTCTACGAGACGCAACAATCTCAATACTCACATAGAGAAATTAGTACACACAAGCAATGTTGAAGCACAATTGACTTTGCTGGCTTTATGATGAGCATTGTCATGTAAATGATACGAGCGTGTACTAACCAACAGTTAGATTTTGAAAGTTCGTGATAAAGCTAATTAACATTCAATTTTCATGAACAAAATTGTCTTTAGCAAAATTTTCATGTTAAACGGAAAATCTAAAAGAGCTTATGTGGTATCCTATAAATATCTATTATTACGACCTCACAAATCGAATTTCAGTATTGAATTGTTACCCTCTGAATCGAAAAAATCAGACACAAACTTGGGATAAGAAATTTGGAAAAAAATAGTGTATATATATAAGTGTTCTAAAAATCGGCCTAGGCGGTGCCTAGGCGTAAGAAAAACGCCCAGATTAATAGCTGGGCGGGTCTGGAAGGGGTCTAGGAGGTATGGGCGAGTTTTTTTTTAATAAGGTTGATTGTGTTCTTATTTTATTTTTGTTTCCTCTTTTTTGGAAATAAACAATTTAATTATTATTTATTCAGTATATGTGTGAATGTAGCAAAGGATGATTACTTAATAGAATTCTCAAAGGATCTGCCGGTACCAATTTTAGTAATGTAGATTTTACCAAACATGACTTAGGTCATTCATGCAATTTGAAGAAAAATAAAAGAGTAGGTTTTGATATTTGTCCACAAATTCAACTTTGTATAAAGTACCCATCATGACCAACTTCATTCATTTGAGTTTTAATAAATTTTGTTCATGATTGTTAATTTTTCATGTTTTTAAATTTTGCATATGTATCTTACCATTAAATTGGATGTAATTGATAAGGTATTATGCTTAAAGTTTGTAAATTATTAAATTTTTAATACAAAACCTAAGACCTCCTAGGTGTCGCCTAGGAACATGCTCGCCGTCCGCCCACCGCCTAAGATTTTTTAGAGCACTAATATATATATATATATATTGTTGAGGTCCAGTCCATTAGGGTGGATCCAAGTTTGGTAATGAATCAAACATAATCTCAAGTTTGGTTGAATAAGGAAAAAGGTTTTCAATAAGAAACAAAAACAGAAAAAAATAGAAATAAAGTTCTATTTGAACGGTGTTAATTAAATAGAAACAAAGCTTTATTTGGCAGCTGATTAATTAAATACAAACAAAGTTCTATTTGAGGCGATGTTGGGCGGTTGCAAACAAGTATAAATAGGTGCATAAAACAAGTTTTATTCATAGTGTTTTCAGATAAACTTTTGCATGAATAAGAACCAGAGAACATAGTATTCTCTTTGGTGTTTGGTGCGGTTGTGTGCGCGTGGACGGTGACTTTGTGTCTGATTCTTTGGGCGTGATTTTGTGCGACAAAGTGTGACGCGTGGCTGCGCTATCGACTTAGTTTTGTCGATTGATTTGGTAGAAGAAGTTGAAGGAGCTTTTGGGTTAATTTACTGTGAGGTAACCCGTGTTATTTACTCCTTGTATTACTCAAGCTTTGAGCAAAAAGCTTGAAAAGTTATTGTACTTCTTCTTATTTGATTAGTGGATTCTCTCGGATTTGCCCCATGGTTTTTCCCTTCACATTGAAGGGTTTTCCATGTAAATTTTGGTGTCACATTTATTATTGTTGTAGATTATTTCCTTGGTATTGTTTTATTGGTATTTGTCCCAACAAAGTGGTATCAGAGAAATTGTTGGAAGATTGTCAATTAAGAGAGTTGACATGGAGAATAACAACAATACAAGGATGATTAGCCTTAATAGCTCAAACTATATTATTTGGAAAGTCAAGATGAAAAACATATTATATTGTAAGGATTTGTACCCTCCAATTGGGGGAGGTGCAGCTAAACCCAAGGATATGTCAGAAGAAGAGTAGAAGAAATTAAACAGAA
Organism: Berberis thunbergii; assembly: GCA_003290165.1. Classification (NCBI taxonomy): domain Eukaryota; kingdom Viridiplantae; phylum Streptophyta; class Magnoliopsida; order Ranunculales; family Berberidaceae; genus Berberis; species Berberis thunbergii. Next base: position 48,784 of record QNQO01003224.1, on the reverse strand, counting down.
ATGTTATAGGTCACATCAGGCAATTGTCAGATGATTCGGTATTTCATCATGTGTCAGATGAGACGTCTGCACATGCTCTTTGGACCAAACTCCAGAATTTATATGAAAAGAAAACCGCTACAAACAAGGCCTCCTTGATCAGGAAGTTAGTGAACTTGAAATTCAAATAAGGTAGTTCTATTGCTGAGCACTTGAATGAGGCGCAAAGTGTGGTGAATCAGTTGTCCAACATGAAGATATTGTTAGATGATGAAATGCAAGCACTATTACTTAGCTCATTACCAAATAGTTGGGAAACATTGGAGGTGTCGGTTAGTAATTCGGCACCGAATGCACAGCTTACCATGGAATTGGTTACCGGTAGTTTATTTAATGAAGAGACTAGAAGGAAGTCTACCGGTACTGATCATTCCCAAGCACTTGTGACTGAAAACAAGGGGAGAGAAAAATATAAGAAATATCATGGTTATGATAAGAACCGTGATAAGTCAAGAGGGAGATCAAAGTCAAGAGATAGAAGTTTTAAGTGTCATTATTGTGGTAAACTGGGCCATTTCAGAAAACAATGTTATAGTTACAAAAGAGATTTGAAAGAGGGAAAAATGAAGAATGGTGATAGTAAAAAAACTACAGTTGTTGTTACTGATGAACCCGTGGCTCTTTTGTATGGCGAAGGTGAATGTTTGCATGTTGCAAATGAAGGAAGCGAATGGATTATTGACACTGGTGCATCTTATCATGCAGCCCCAAGGAAAGACTATTTCGCTACTTATATAGCAGGAGATTTTGGCAGTGTGAAGATGAGAAACACTAGCAACTCCAAAATAATGGCAATAGGTGATGTGTGTGTCCAGACTAATACAGGGTGCACGTCGACTTCGTTATGGTAGGACATGGATACAAGAAAACACTTCTAGACCATTGTATTTATGTCAGATATTTTTCGTCTGATAACTTCATTATTCTATTGATTTATGTTGATGATATGCTAATTGTTGGAAAATATGTTGATATGATTGGCAGGTTGAAAAAATATTTTTTTAACTCTTTTAATATGAAAGATTTAGGGCCAGCTCAACACATCCTAGGGATGAAGATTACATGTGACATAAAAATTAAGAAGTTGTGGTTGTCACAAGAAAAGTATGTTCAAAAAGTACTTGAAAGTTTCAACATGAATTATGCTAAGCCCGTGAGTACTCCACTTGCAAATCACTTGAAGTGCCAAGTTATCTCCTCCTACTGATGAAGAAAATAAGTATATGTCAAGTATTCCATACTCCTCTGCTGTAGGGTTTTTTTATGTATGCTATGGTTTGTATAAGACCAGATATTGCTCAAGCAGTCGGTGTTGTGAGTAGGTATTCAAAAAATTCAGGAAAAGAACATTGGGCTGCAGTTAAATGGATTATGAGATATTTTAAAAATACTTCAAAGCTTTGTTTAAGCTTTGGTAATTCAGGAGTTGTGTTGGAAGGGTACACAGATGCAGACTTTGCAGGTGATTTAGACAAGAAGATGTCGACTTCAGGTTATTTTTTTACTTTTGCAGGGGGAGCTGTAGAAAGTGTGTTGCTTTGTCAACAACTAAAGACGAGTATATTGCCATTAATAAAGCAGAGAAGGAAATGTTATGGTTGAAAAGATTACTCAAGGAGCTGGGTGTAAATCAGAAGTATGTGGTGCATTATGATAGTCAGAGTGTGATTGAGTTGGGTAAGAATGCCACATACCATAGACTTACCAAGCATATTGATACACGTTACCACTAGATACGTGATGTGCTTGAGAAAAATGGTTTCCAGCTTGCAAAGATTCATACTAGTGAAAATCCTTCCGACATGATGACAAAAGTAGTTCCAAAAGGAAAACATGAGTTCTGTGGAGAACTCATTGGAATGACCTAATATGACTAGGCAGTGATTCATCCCTAATGGTCTGGAGGGGGAGATTTGAAGAGATCCAGTTCATTAGGGTGGATCCAACTTTGGTAATTAATCAAACATAGTTTCAGGTTTGGTTGAATAAGTAAAAATGTTTTCAATAAGAAACAAAAACAGAAATAAATAGAAACAAAGTTCTATTTGAGGCGATGTTAATTAAATAGAAACAAAGTTCTATTTGAGGCGGTGTTGGGCGGCTGCAAACAAGTATAAATAGGTCCATAAAACAGAGTTTTATTCATAGTGTTTTTAGATAAGTTGCTGCGTGAATAAGCAACAGAGAATATAGTATTCTCTTTGGTGTTTGGTGTGGCTGTGTGCGCGTGGACGATGACTTTGTGTTTGATTCTTTGGACGCAATTTTGTGCGACAAAGTGTGACGTGTGGCTTCGATATCGACTTAGTTTTGTCGATTGATTTTGAAGAAGAAGTTGAAGGAGCTTTTGGGTTAATTTGTTGTGAGGTAACCCGTGTTATATACTCTTTGTATTACTCAAGCTTTGGGCAAAAAGCTTGAGAATTTATTGTACTTCTTCTTATTTGATTAGTGGATTCTCTCGGATTTGCCCCGTGGTTTTTTCCTTTACACTGAAGGGTTTTCCACATAAATCTTGGTGTCTCGTTTATTATTGCTTTAGATTATATCTTTAGTATTGTTTTATTGGTATTTGTCCCAACATATATATATAATGTGAAGTCACTAACTTATAATACTATTAGGGTTGAACAAAGAACCGAATCGATCGGTTTAGTTTAGAACCGGTTTCAATCTTTAAGTAATTTTAACTGATACAAAACCAAACCGATTGAGTATATATAAAATATAATATATTATTATATGTAAAATAGTATAATATGTTTAATTTAGTTGGTTGGTTCGGTTTTATTTCGATTTTAATAACATTTTAGGTGATCGGTTCAATTTTCAGTTTGCATAAATTTAAAACCGATATGGTCAGTTTCAGTTGAAATTTTTTTGAAACCGGTAGTAATCAATTTGATTTTTCAATTTGAGCGAAAACCAAACCTCGGTTCGGTTTTCAACCCTAGTCAATAATTTTGTTCTAAAACAAAAAGTTGAAGGGGTTGTAAAAGATAAAGCGGTCGTTGGTAGGCTCAAGGGCGGCCACCTCTTCATAGAAGGTGGGCATCCAACAGCCTCATAAAACTAATACTGCATCTTTCCTTTCAACAATATGGACTATACAGAAACTACAAAAGATTACCAATTCAATAATGATACAAATGATTTAGTTTAATAATATACAGAAACTACAAAAGATTACCAATTCAATAATGATACAAATGATTTAGTTTAATAACAACTTGTCGAAAATACTACGTCTGAAGTCTCAAATTCATCCCTTTCTCCGACTTTGACCACATCCATCTAATATTTAATTTGGTTTTTTATCATGTTTTAGTACATGTGGGTATTATCACCTATTGAAGGCGTGCTAAATCCCGCGATTTTGATAATCTTTATATAGTGTTTAGGTAACAAGAATAAACATCAGCAAACATTCTAACAAATGAAGACTAATTGTGCTGAGTGCATTGTGAGAAACATCATATCATATAGAGAAAATGAGGAAGGAATTTTGTTTGATTTTGTTCTTTAGTTTTTTCATTTTCTGCAATGGACTGAAGAGGGAGATAGTGAATCAAACGGAAGTTCACGGTGCTTCCGCAGATGACATTTGGGCTGTCTATGGCTCACCCGATCTCCCTAGGCTCATTGTAGAATTGCTCCCAACTGTCTTTGAGAGCATACAAATTCTTGAAGGCGATGGAGACCTTAATACTGTCATTAATGTTACATTTTCCCCAGGTAAAAATCACGCCTCTAATTTCTTCAGTTTTACATTGTGGAACTCTATTTCCTTTTTAATTATTTAATAATCGATTTTTGCTATGGTTGTTCTAGGGTCTGTACCAATTCATCAAATCGAGAAATTTATAACCATGGATCATGTCAACCGTATAAAAGATGTACAGAGCGTCGGTGATGGATATTTGGCCCTAGGATGCACTCTTTACCTGGAGAGCTTCCATATCCTTGAGAAAAGTCCGACTTCATGCATCATCAGATCAACTATCCGGTATGAAGTACCAGATGAGTTAGCAGCCCAAGTTGAGCCATTTATCATGATTGAATCCCTTATTGGCATGGCTAATGCCATCACCACATATGCTCTACAAAATGGTGGCCGTCTAACCAACGCTTAAATGTTATATGACACAACCCTACGTTTGAATAAGTAGCTTTCTAGTTCTAACTCATTTTCTTAGGTCTATGGGCGGGATTCTTATTATTTCGATTTATTTTGTTTTGTATTCTTATATAAATTGGTTGTCCTATGCACCTATGGATCTATGCAAAAAATTTATTTTTTGTACTCTATAATAAATGAAGATGTCAATTGTTTGAAGGGTATGTTTCTTCACAGGGATAGATGTGTTTGGTTGTTGATTCAACTGTTAACTAAGTCAAGTCAAATATATGAAATTTTGTTTGAACACTAGACCACCTGTTTTTTAAATATCAGTTTGCCAGGCATGTTTGGTTTCTTCTCACTTGGCATCTGGATAAGACTGCAAATCCAGTTAAAGGCGTGTTCATGATAGATTTAGCAGCAATCAGTGAAGGTGTTTGGTAGGAAACAAATATTCCACCAACAATCGACTAACTACTAACATCAAATGGTGTCATTGCTCATTGTAAAAAGTCTCACAATATTTGAAAAGTTGCATAGTCTTCAGACTTTTGGTCTGGATATAAATAAATTCGTAACCTAGCACATTCCCATTTTGTGGAACAACTCTACTAATTCTTTTATTCTAATTAATTAGTAAGAGATATTTTGAAATAGACCTCTAGAAACTTTAAAAAACTAAAAAAAAAAAAATAAGTTTTATGAGCAATTGCAATTAGGGGTGGGCACGGGACGGGATGGGACGAGATATACCCATCCCGTTCATATGAGATCGAGACGGGACGGGATGGAAAAACCTCATCTCGACCTCGTCCCATCCCAAACGGGTTTGGGGCGGGATCAGCGTGCTGCCTGTGAGTGCAATATCTAGTTCACATTTTCAATCTAAGCTTTGTTTCCTCTCTACAAATACTTCAACTTTCAGCTCCATTTGCATGTCCCCTCTTCAACCATGGCTAGCATGTCAACTGAATCTCCATTTCTTTTTCTTCTTATGATCCTGGCTGTCCTATCTCACTTGGCTAATCTTTCTCTTGGCTACCAACAAAAAAGTTTGAGAATCGATCTAGTCCATCGAGATTCACCATTTTTTCCTTTTTACAGTGCTTCATATACAAAGTCAAACTGGTTCAGAAATGCAATGTTGCGTACCAATGGCCTTCGTGGGTCGTCTTCAAGTCAAGGAATCTACTTGGTAAAAATCTTTATTGGTAATCTACCTTCTCAAGTCTTACTTGCTATGGATACACAGACTATGCTGTCATGGATCCAATATCAGCCTTGTCAAAACTGTTACAAGCATAATGCCCCCAAAAAATCTTCTACTTATAAGGAAGTGCCTTGCTGGTCCAATTTATGTCCACACTCATGTATAGACAATAGAAGCAAGTCTTGTGTATACCAAGCATCCTATTCTGGTAACTCATACACTTCTGGAACAATTCTAATTGATACTTTGATCATTGCTTTGGCAAATGGTCAATCTATTGCTTTTCCAGAATTCATACTTGGGTGTGGTCACAACAACAACGGTTCTTCAAACATTTCTTGAAATAACATTTCTGTTACCACTGCAAATACCATGAGTTTATGTCAGCCATCTGTAAGTTTATATGAATAAAAATAAATATAATAATAATAAATATTAAAAAATTAGCTCGGGACGGGACGGGATTGGAGGGATTGAAATCTACATCCCATCCCATCCCATTCTAGATAGGGACGGGACGGGATCGGAATTAAATTATTCAATCCCATTAAGACCCGAAAAAATCGGGACGGGACGGGACGAAATCGGGAACGCGGGATGGGATGCCCACCCCTAATTGCAATAATGTTCATTGATATTCCTGATATAGTAGATGTTATCACACATACAGTCATACACAATCCGATGGAATTGTTTGATATCAAGGATCGATCATGGTCATATGATGAGTGGCGCCAAGGTAAAAAAAAATGATAGTGGGTAGTTATTGAATTAAAAAAAATCAATATTAAAAAGTATTGAAAGTTGAATAAATTGCAAAAGGTGCTTAATACCATTAAGTTGGAATAAAACTAAGCTATTTTTAAAATAAACCGGAGTTTTATTTGTCCAAAAAGTGAGGTAGTTACTCTAAGGGGTCTTGACCTTATTAATAGAATAGATTATTATTGTTGTTATTATTAATTTATTTTTATTTTATTGAAAAAATTTTACATATCTCCCGGTTACCACCATCAAGTAGGAATCACACTTCAAACGCTAGTAATTTAGATGGACCAACTTAAATCAAGATTTTGCGTTTCTTTGGATTCAAATGCCACGCCAGTACTCCAAAATGGATTATTGGTAACATAGAATATCTTTTTAAATTTGTAAATCTTGGTCGTATTAAATGCTTGTATCTTATAGATATGTATGACAAATTTAAGTGATAAGTTAATTACCGGACGAGCAAATTTAATTTACATTAAGTAGCACATGTTATCTTTCAATTGAATATGAAGCCTAAACCTCATTACCGTCATCATTTTCACGTCTCTTTCACTTTTCATTGAGCAAACCATTTCAATCCCTCCTTTTCCAATCGCTCCATTGGACAGTAAGAGCAACACCAGTAGAGAGGCTAAGAGAAAACCCTCCCGTCAAACTGTGACTAAGGATGCAACACTTGTGCAATAAAACATATACAACGGAAGGTTGAACTCCTTGACAACGTCTAATGCAATCATTGCAAAGATACCAATCACTAATGCTACAACGCCTTCTTTAACAATCTCCAAATCAGTAATATTTTTTAGCTATAACAATTCACAAAGTAATTTTATATATTTTCACAAATAAAGTGATGCAATAATTACATCACCATGAAGAGTATGGTCCCATAAATGATTATTTTTGGTGATCTAATTTATTGTATCACTTCTTTTTTTAACTGGTTTTTTTTTTTTTTTATAAATTTAGTTTTGACTTGAAATTGTTTTGTGAACAACTCAAAAATGTTATTGTTTTGGAAGTTGTTACAAATATGCCAATTTAATGTAGTAAAGTCATGGTTAAGCATAAATGTGTAACAAGGTTATCGTCATTCTTGATATCATCCAAATTAACTGGAGGTAGAAACATATAGTTGATGGAACTAGGAAGCGAGTTAAGAACCAATTTTTGAGCTTAGTGGAAGGTGGAGAATCCGTGATTGTGATTGAGAAATCATGGTGGTGGGCTAGTCGTTTCGCTAGCTCGATGAATGAAATGAGTTGACCCTGTTAGAGATGTTGGCTCGAATTGAACAAGTTTAATTTCACATCGGATAATGAGGCTCGTCATTTCAAGTATATAAATCAAGTATATAAAAATTAGATATGTCTCAATTAGCGACGAGATCTTTTAGAGGCAATTGAATAGTTATCATCCATAAGTCACCTTTCCTAAGGTCAAACGCACATTATTACTAAAAAGAGCCTTGTTGCATAGAATATGTGGATGCACACTAGCCTGGTTATATGCGTAAAGATTTGTCGATATTATATGCGCCTAGAAAGTGTATTTATTCAATATAAAACCACGCCAAACATTATGGAAAACTCAAAATGAAATAAAACTTTTACATTTTAGTAGTACAATCTTTCATTTTATTCCGAAGTTCTTTTCCTTCTTCACCTTCCATCAAAATCTTCAGAACCCTAGCAACTTCCGAGCTGACCAATTAGAATTAATAGTGAAGATCCATATTTCACTCATTCTTCTGTTTCCCACCTCAGCGCCACCTCATCAAGTGACATGGATGAAAACCCATCAACCCTAAGTGCATTAGCAGCAGCATTTTTCAGGTTATTCATTTTACGTCGTGGTTCCTTTCCTTCTTCACCTTCCATCAAACCTTTAACAACCCTAGCAATTTCCAGTCGTCCAATCAGTCCATTTTCATCAGCCATGGGCCTTAACCCAACCTTCAAATCATCAACAAGCAACAACTCATTCATCTTTTGTTCTGCAAATAGTGGCCAAGCAATCATCGGTACACCATGAGTCACACTCTCGAGAATTGAGTTCCATCCACAATGAGTGAGGAACCCTCCAGTCGAGCCATGGCCTAAAATTTGGATCTGTGGTGCCCATGAGGGAACCACTACACCTAACCCTTTGGTCCTCTCTAAGAAAGACTTGGGTAGGAAATCAAAAGGGTTCTCAACATTTTGTGCAGTGAAGTAGGTTGCATTAGCAGACTTATCACTTGGCCTTCTGACAACCCATATGAACCTTTGCCCGCTCATCTCCAGCCCAAAAGCCAACTCAATGGATTGTTCAGTAGAAAGGCTTCCACCACTCCCAAATGAGATGAACAAAACAGACCCATTTGGTTGCTCATCCAACCATTTCAAGCACCCAGACTCATCAGACTCATGGGCCTCACCTGGACCCGTTTGTATCAATGGGCCAACCGGGTAAACGGGTGGGTGATTCGGGTCCTCTGACAACCCCTTAAGTGCACCCGCTTCCAATTCGACGAAACTGTTTACCAAAATGCCCTCAGCCAATTTGTACTTCTTACATTCATGTACTAGCCGCTTATACCCTTCCTTGGTCCTATCCTGAATTGGATCCATCAAATCCCGGCCATGAATCGGAATACAACCGGGCAATTCAATCGGTTCCGGGACATATCTATACTCACAAGAGTACACTTCATCCAATTTTGGGAGTTGTAGGAACAACGATAATGTCATAGCACCCGAGGTGAAAAATATGTATAAAGGAAGATTAAATTCCTTACCAAGATCGAATGCCACCGTTCCAAATATATCAACAACCAATGCAACGACATGCTCATTTTCTATTATAGATTCAATCGTGCTACGTATGGAAGACAAGGAACGATCCATGGATAATAAAATACTCGCGACAAGATCAACGTCACTTGAGAGATCATCTAAATTAACTGATGGTAAAAATATAGAGTTGATGGAGCTAGGAAGTGAATCGAAGATTGATTTTTGCGCTGTAGAGGGCGGACCGACGGTGGGGATTGTAAATGTGATGGAAAAATCATGGTGGAGAACGAGTTGTTTCGCGAACTCAATGAGTGGTATGAGGTGACCTATCCCTGGAGTGGATAGAATAATTATGTGTGGAGTTTGTTGAATTTCTCCCATTGTTGCGAGTGATTTTGAGTACACTTTCGGATGTGAGGAGAAGGAATGGGTATATAGAGGGGTGACATTGATGTAAACTTGTTATTAGTGTGATTTAATTGGGTAAACCTGTTATTGTCAAATCATGCATCAAAATATTAAATCTGGTTAGCATCGATTCGCCATTTCATGCCCTTTTTAATAACTAAAAGAGGGTTTGAATGAATATATTCTTCATCATGGCAAGCAGAGCAATCATCTTCAAGAAGAAGCCAAGGTGTGGTGGTTCTCTCATGTTGCATTGGCAGTTCTATCATTTCGAGCTTCTGAAGGTGGACAATTTGTGGGGATCGTAATTGGCGTATGTTTTTAGTCCTGATCAAATCTTTCATTCTGAATAGGAAATTGATCACTTAACCGTTTTCATTCTGAATAGGAAATTGATCACTTAACCGTCAGGGAAGCTGAGTTACTTTTGCAAACTCGGCAGTGAAACAAGAATAAATTTTGTCAAATTTCTCCCTTTGTGACAGTGACTCTAGGGTTTTGAGTGCGAGAAGTTGTCGATATATAGAGGCATATAAGGAGAATCATGTCAAAGAACATGTTGGGGGCTTTGATTTGGACCATATTAAACAGTGCAGGATAGTTGGCCTGTAATGGGCATAGAATCAAATTCTTTCTTTTGTAACTTTACCGGAGCACTAGAGTTGTAAGTTGATTAATTCGAAATTGAACATAGTTAAGGCAAGCCATAGCTTCTGATGATACATTGAAATAGACCAAACATTATGGCTGTACACATGGCATAAAGTTCTATCACAAAAATACAACGCCCGATCAATTGAGCCAGCTCATAAAACTCAGAAAGAATGAGGTCAATTATAGAGGCTCAGACTAGGCCCACTACTAAGGAGGCGTAAACATGATCCAAATTTAGGCTCAAACGAATCGAAGGCCAAATCCATATCCGATACGCGTTCTCTCATAAAGAATAAGAACGTTGCACCAAAAAAAAGTCGTGGGGACCTACGCCTCCACAAACGCATCTCCATTAAGGAGAAGATTGTTACAAAACACCTCCTTCATTTGCGCGTCACATGCTTAAGTCACATAGAGAGTTAACCACGACCACTATAAAAGGTAAATGGAACATTCGACTAAGGTATACAACTTTAACAGAGTTTTGTCCAGATTTTCTTCTTTCTTCTAACAAAGTTACTGACTTAAGCATCAGAGTGCCTTCGACCACCAAAAATGTGGTCATTGGCAGTCTAACAATGATTTTGCAGGTCAAACTCACAGGAGGATGATTTTCGGACGCATCAGTTTGGCACCGTCCGTGGGGAACGACGAGTTTCCTTTTTCCTAAAAATAAGATTCACAGTGATAAGACTCACCACAACTTAACGAAAGATCAACAAGACCATCAGAAGAAATAATGCAGTCTACAGATCCACAATTTAGTAATGATCGCGACAATTCTCCCATTGACGCATCATAACGGCTCAAAGAGAAGATGTAGCCCAAAATACCGAACCAATAGCATCCGAGAATGCATATTCGCTACACGCAATAGTCCAGACGATAGTCGACGTTGTCACAGATCCTCGGGTAGGCTTACTCATGACTCAGATGAAATACATCACGGAGATGCTGGAGAAAAATACCCAGGAACTCGTTCAGCCAGCCGACCCTACTCCATCCCCATGTCAACAAAACTCGACTGTCCGAACCCAAGTGAGTGAAGAAGCCTTAGCGGAAACTAAGCAGGGAAACATCGAGAGCAGCGAGCTCCACCAAGATAAGACTCCACAGTGTGGCAGAACGGTTGCAAAAATCACGTTCAGGATTGAAATCACGAATCCCAATGTACTATACGAGTTGGCCAAGCTACTATTATCTGACGAACTCATGAAGAAATCAATGTCAAAGAAATTCACCACGCCAAAGTTTGAAGTGTACGATGGTACCACCGACCCAACTGATCACCTACGACATTTTCACCACATGATGGCTCTAAAAGAAACCACAGAATCGATCTTATGCAGAACGTTCCTAACCAGCCTCACATCCACAACAATGAACTGGTTCAATAACCTGCCACCGAGGTCAATAGACTCTTTCCAGGCCTTAGCCACTACTTTCATTACCAAGTTCATCGGTAGCTAGCGAATGAGGAAAGGATCCCATTACCTTCTGCACATCCGACAGAAGCCAAATTAAACAATTTGGGAATATGTTACTCGTTTCACCAATGAGTTAACGATGATTGATGGATGCAACGACGACACGGCCACTGCAATTTTTGTCGCTAGGTTGAAGAGAGACACCTTCTTCGATGCCGTCAATTTGGAACCTCCGAAAGGTATGGCGGTATTGCTGAAAATAGCACAGAAACATATTTTTCTCAAAGAAATGAAAGCTACAAGGAGAAAGAATGAGCAGGAAAGGGAAAACCATTCAAGGAAACGAGAGAGAAAATATGAAAGAATGCGAGATGGCAGATCATGGGAGGATAACAGCTATTTAAAGAAACATCAAAATGACGGACGCACGAAGCCCAACCATCAGGAATCCAAGAAGCCGCAATCGGCACGACCCAATCATGAACGAATAACCAGCGTAATGAGGAGAATGTCAACTGGCCAACCATACACAACCCTAAAAGGAAACAGAACCAACATCTTGAAACACATACCAAACTGGGAGAATGTCAACTAGCCAACCAAGATGAAAAGGGACCTGAAATGATGAGACAAAAGCAGGTACTGCTCTTTCCACAAATATCACAGACATGATACTGAGGACTGCTACAAATTGAAGGAAGAAATCGAGCACTGGATCTAGAGGGGACGACTGAACAAGTTTGTCGGTATATCAGATAAACAGTTCAAAGGTAAAGAAAAGAAGGACGCTACAGCCACGGGATCAAAGGAACAGTCAAGGGAACTAATATATGCTCTACACAACATTCGCTTTGGGAAAGAAGCACCTCCCACCTTAATAGGCCTCTATCGAAGTCAAAAGACCAACACTCCGAAAACATTAGCAATAGAGACAAATTCAGACAAAGTCACTTATAAAGAAACTAACAAATTCCATCAAACCCCTAACAAGCAGTGCCAAACGAGGAGCAAAAACAACTCAAGCAAATGAGGTCATAACTTAAGAAGAATAATAGGGGCATGAACGCCAACGCAAGGATAGACACTAGCGTCGCGGGAGTTAAAAAAAGAAACGTTTCACAGTGTAATGGAGACACTCCAGGAAGAACGAACACTAAAATCAATAAAGATTCATTTTCGGAAACGACATCTCACAAAAAAAGAACAGCTTTATAGCACAACTATGCAAAACAATCGGCACAAAATCCCAAAATGAACCCGTACGCAAGTCAGATATTCACAATAAACTTCTGGTATGATCAACCAAAGAAGTAAAAGTTGGGACGAACGAATCAACTATGTGAAATAGGTTCGAGTCGACTAGAGTGTCGCACCAACAAAGTAAGAGTTGGGCGCCCGAGTCAAACTAAAACAAAAGCTTCAAATTGACCGAGGTGTCGAGTTAACGAAGTAAAAGTTGGACGAACGAGTCAACTAAACGAAATAATTTTGATTCGACTCGAGTGTCACACCAACGAAGTAAGAGTTTGACACCCGAGTCAAACTAAAAAAATCTTTGAATCGACTGAGGTGTCAAGTTAACAAAGTCAAAGTTGGACAAATAAGTCAATTAAATGAAATAACTTCGAGTCGAGGTCGCACCAACGAAGTAAGAGTTGGACACCTGAGTCAAACTAAAAATAAAAGCTTCGAGTTAACGAAGTAAAAGTTGGACGAACGAGTCAACTAAAAGAAATAACTTCGAGTCGATTAAAGTGTCGCATCAACGAAGTAAGAGTTGGACACCCGAGTCAAACTAAAAAAAAGCTTTGAATTGACTGAGGTGTTGAGTTAACGAAGTAAAAGTTGGATGAACACGTCAACTAAATAAAATAACTTCGAGTCTACTAGAATGTCACACCAATGGAGTAAGAGCTGGACACCCGAATCAAACTAAGAACAAAAGCTTCGAATCGACCGAGGTTTCGAGTTAACGAAATAAAAGTTGGACGAACGAGTCAACTAAATGAAATAACTTTGAGTCGACTAGAATGTCGCACCAACGAAGTAAGAGTTGGACACTCGAATCAAACTTAAAACAAAAACTTTGAATCGATCGAGACGTCGAGTTAACGAAGTAAAAATTGGACGAACGAGTCAAACTAACACAGGAACTCCGAATCAACCGAGATGGAGTAAAGGTTGAACGAACAAGTCAACTAGGTAAAATGACTTCGGGACAACTACTTGCACCAATGAAACAAATTGAATGAATGAGCCAATTGAGCAAAACAACTTTGTGTCGCGACGAGTTAACAAAGTAAAAAGATTGGGCGGATAATTCAATAAAGTAAAAGACAAGCAAACAAAGCAATTTTCACAAGAATTCAAAAACAATAAGCACAAGATCAAGACATGCGTACTAAAGTATAGGAAAATTCAAATCACCAAAAGATTGTTACAAACATATCTGTGGAACATCGAATACAGGTTATCAAGACAACAACAGATGAATAACATGGATAAAGGAGCTAACTCTGATCATTCAAAATCCATTCAATTACATTCAAAAAATAGCAATGGAAGGCTAAGGGGAAAGATTTATAACATCCTCAACAATACCACTTACATGAGCCAAATCAACAACGGGGACTCCTTCAACCATTGGGACACTTCGAGGATCTTCAGTGGCACCTTCCACATCCTATAATGTCTAATAAACCAGATGACAATACTGGAACAAATCGACACCAAGACCCTCGATATAGTCCAAAAGCTCGGTCTAACCATCAACAATGCGTTGCCAATCTGCCACTTCCATAATACGGAGTCTATCCTTAAAGAAAGCAAGCTCACTTCTTACCACAATAAGTTGGCCCTCAGCAGTAATGAGAATCGTAGAGGAGTCAGCTTTTCCCTCGTCAAGCGAAGACAACAATTGCTCCACCATTTTCTCAGCAACATCGCAATTGTTGGAATGATCTATCATGGCCCATGCAGCCTCGTCATGAAGTGCCTTCTCAAAGGAAAGTTCTTTCTCCACATCATGCAAACACTACTACAAATATTAGCTTAGGTAACGCCACTTAGATAGCGCTTTTTTAAAGAGCTATCCAAGTGGGCACTAGGATAGCGCTTATTTGTCTTTAAAAAATAAAAAAATAAAAAAGCGCTACAATAGCGCTTTTAATTTTTTTTTTTCAGTTAAGCGCTATCTTAGTTCTGTCTTAGATAGCGCTTTAAAAAACGCTATGAGAAAAAATGTTACCAAAGCTACCATAGCGCTTCCGAAGCGCTATGCTACTTACATTTAGGATAGCGCTTCGGAAGCGCTATCCTATATATCACTACTATAGCGCTTATATAACGCTATCTTAGTCTAGCAATTAAATCTCATTTTTCAGATCTTGATACGATCGGACGGTTAAGATCACAAACCCTAATATAAAACCTAAATCTCGTTTTTTTTTGTTTTGCTATTGCCTTATTTTTGCAAACACACAGAGAGGCGAGAGGAGGCGAGGAACCAGATCGAGGAGGCGAGAACCAGAAGAGGCGAGGAACCGAGGAAGGAACCGACTTAGTGTGTGTGTGTGTTGTTATACTTATACAATGCCATGATGCAATTTCAGGTTATGCGAAATGGGTGTGTGGGTGTGTTTTTGTTTTTGCAGAAGTTGTCGATCGAGAGGGGAAGTCGTCACTTTTATCTCTTGTCAAGGCTTTTGACTCTGTCCTTGAGGTTTATGAAGGTTTCTGTAACTTGAAACAGGTGAGATTTGGTTCAATTTGGTTGATTTTTTGTGCTTAGTTTGTGTTTTGGTTTAGTGTGTTTGGGGTTTTGTTAGTGTGGCCGTTCAGTTCTCTCTCGAGTTTGGTTGGTGGTTGGTTAATTTCTTCTTTGGTGTTTTGGAGGTTTCGTTTTTGTGGTTTCTCAGTGCTTCTCCCCTTTTTATCTGGGTGATGTTTTGTTTGTTTGGGAATTTATTTTGTTTAGGCTCTTCAATTTTGCAATTTTTTTTTTAGTGTTTTGCATGTTTGGGGTTGTGTTAATTTTACTGTGACTTTGAGATTTTATGATTGGCTTATTGAACAGTGATTTTTTCAACTGGGTTCTTCTTCTCTTTGTATTGGCTTTGTATTCTGTTTATTTGGGGGTTTGTTGGTTTGGTAGTTTAATTTCTATCAATTTGGTTGATTTAGTTTGCTTGAAGGTTTTGGTACTTTTGCTGATTGAAAGTTTAATGATTGAAGGTTGATCTTAAGCTTAAGATCTGTCGTGGGTTGTCTATCAGAAGAGCGTTGGTAAGAGAAGCAAAAGCGTATGTTGCTTCTAAAGTTATAGTTGGAACTTCTAGGAACCATCATGTGATCGGACCATTTTCGAGTTCGTTAGCTAGATACTGTGCAAAGAAACTACCCAAAGATTGTTGGGTTCTTGCTGTTAGTAATGGTAAAGTAGTGTTTCAGAGAGAATCATCTGCAGTGCCTATTAATGCCTCGAAAAGTAGTAGCTTTTGTCTCCTTTTTCTTTTGTTATTTCATTTTTTTTGTGTGGATTTGTGATGAAATGCTAAATCACACCTTTATTCTTGCATCAGGTGCTGATGATGATCATTGGCGTAGAAGTTTGTTTGGTTTGATTCACCGCTCTGTGCGTAAGAACACAAAATTGTTAACTAATGTCCCATTTAATCACGAAAATCAACTGTGCTCTACTGGAGGCTTGTTGAAAACCAGTTCTGGTCAACAAAATTATTCAGTTTGCGCATCAACAGCAGCTTTGGAAGACACCTGTTCTACCAAATCAGCAGATGAAACCTCAAATGATGAGGCTCAAGACAACTCCTTAGCTTTGGTTCCTGTACAGACTCTAGAGGCAGCCTCAAGTTTAGTTTCTCTTTTGATACGAGAATTGCCCGAATTGAGACCTGGCTGGCCACTCTTGCGTCGAGCAATTTTACCCCATATGCAAACTTCAAAGAAATCTTTGAAAAAAGAATTATCTGTTTTTCAATGGGCAATGTCGATTCCTAGTCGCCAGTGTTCGGCTGTTGTCCATCCTGATCACCAGCCGAGTTCTCGTGTTCAGACTGAAGAATGTGCTTCAAATTTAGATGGAGAAAGTGGTGCTATTGCTTTAGTTGGAACTAGTCCTACAGCTTCAACTGATGATGAGTCAAATAGGCTTCCTGAAGAATTGGTGTCTCTTCATGAGAAATACTCATCCACTTGTAGATTGTTCAGATACCAGGAGCTTATGATGGCAACGTCAAATTTTATTCCTGGTTTGTCTTCTTCCCTAAATTTGGTCATGATACATTTTTAAGTTACCTTTTGCAAAAACCAGTTTTTGACCTAAGAATCTGGCTTTTATAATTTCAGAGAGATTGATTGGGAAGGGAGGAAGCAACCATGTTTATAAAGGGTATTTACCAGATGGCAAGGAACTTGCGGTGAAGATCTTGAAGTCGTCAGAAGATGCTTTGAAAGAGTTTGTTATGGAAATTGAGATAATAAATACCTTAAATCACAAGAATGTCATTTCCCTTTTTGGATTTTGTTATGAGGACAACAATCTTCTTATGGTTTACGACTTCTTATCAAGGGGAAGCCTGGAAGAGAACCTTCATGGTACATATTATGCTTTTCTCTTGTAAATGTGTACTTGTGTTTCATGGTTATACTAATTTAGTTTATATCTTAATTTGGATTTGCTAAATTAGGTGATAAGAAAAATAGGCCCTCATTCGGCTGGGGAGAGAGATATAAGGTGGCTTTAGGTGTAGCCGAGGCACTAGATTATCTACACAAGTGTAGCCGAGGCACTAGATTTACTTCTGCGACAATTTTGTATGAATGCTTAAATTATATTTTGAATGAATGAGAAACAGTTAGTTATCATGTTGTGTCTTTATTGATTGATTGAACGTTGTCATTATTATATTAAATATTATATTTAGCCCAGAAATTCATTTAGCAAATAAACAAATCTAATTTAAAAAATTCATTTAAATTAAATAGCGCATAAAAAAGCGCTATGGTAGTTAATAAAAAAATTCACTGAAATTAAATGAAGCTAATTAAAAAAAATCAACAAAATTAAATAGCGCTCATCAAAGCGCTATTCAAGCTAATTTTTTAAAAAAAATTAGCGCTTACATAGCACTTTCTAAGGCGCTATTGAAGTTAATTAAAAAAAAATCAACGCTTAGATAGCGCTATCTAACGAAGCGCTATTCAAGTACGCGCCTTGCATAGCGCCTTTTTGAGCGCTATCTAAGCCTATTTTTAAGTGCTATGCAAGCCTATATTTGTAGTAGTGAAACGTGTGTGTGGTCGCCTTCTAGATCAACTCTTACGGATTCGTTCGCAGCCACAGATCGATCCTGTGCACCCTCCACCTCGACCAACGACGCCCGAGCAACCTCAGCCGCTTTGGTTCGTTTAGAACATCACGTTGTTAATGCATCACACTGATAAAAAAATGGGAAATACCACCAGCAGCACGAAAAGCTTCCTCTCCAAAGAAGCCATAAGATTGTGATTGACCTGATGACTCAAGCCCATCATTCCTGCATAGGCAAGATGAGTCACCCCCTCCATTATAAGCCTAACACCATCTTCAAAATGAAGGTTCAGGTTCGGTACGGACATCGAAGGCCTCAGCATTGACCGTCCGTGTCATTCATTTATCAGCTTACGTGAACCATCTTGCATGCTAAGGCTAGAGAACCAGCAAAATTTCCTATCTGATTTAACTCGAATCTCCTCAGGAGTAGGTTCCTTCCAACTGACACACGAATGAAAAACGCAAGGATCAGGTAGTATGGAGAAACCACAACCCCCATGGCAAGGAAAGACGAAGGAACGACAGGAGAACCTCCATCACCCTCTCGTTGTTAAGCAGAAACGAAACGGGTAGCAGCAGAAGAACTCAAGTAAAACTACAAGAAATCTATCATTTACCGACAAATTTTTTTTTACGAATTTCAATTTCCTTGTTAATAGGGTATCATTGTCAACGAAACTTTTTTTTATTGAAAAAGCCATAAACTTGTTACTTTATTTTCAACAAAATATATTTTGTGAAAAATTTTCCTTGTTAAATAGGTGGCGGGAAGCATTCCCTCCAAACCTAATTTCCCGCCGAATTGATTTAACAACGAAACATTTTTTATAACCACAAAATATTAGTTTCTTAGTAATTATGGTATCATCTGGAATGAAATATTTTGTTACTAAAGAAGACTAATTTTAACAAAAAATTATTTTTCTTGTTAACGGAATATTAACATTTATTCCTCTCTCTTTAATAAAGAAATATGTTTTTCTTGACAATAATTACATTATTGGTAATGATTCGGTTCGTTGATAATGATTATTAATTTTTTCCACTAGTTTTTTTCTTGTTAAAACTCGTTTATTAATTTATAGCAACAAAGTAATATTTCGTTGAAAATTGTTACACTATTGGTAACGATTTTTATTTTGTTGGAAATAATAATGAAATCTTTGTAGCAAGGAAATAAGATTTTGTTGGTAATTATAACATTGTTGGTAGCAAATTGTTTTCTAGGTAAAATGTAATAATTACTTTCATGAAAATTTGTTCTCACTAACTATTTTATAGCGACAAATCATTATTTTGTTGGAAATTGGTATACTCACTACAAGAAATGTGTTATTTACTAACAAATTTTATTTTCCTTGTTAATATGTTAGTATTTCTAACAAAACAAAATTTTCATTGGAAAAGCCATAAAGTTGTCACTTTTTGTAGTAAAATCTATTTTGTTGGCAGTTTTTCTTTGTTAAAGAGTTGGCGAAAAATATTCCTTCCAAAACCAATTTTTCATCAACATTATTTAGCAACAAAATAATTCTATGTGAACAAAATATTTTTTTTAATTTTTATTTTTTGGAAATTGAGCTGGGGTTATTTAGGATCCCCAAACCTGAAAAAAGGAAGATCATTACATTCGTTGGAATTGTTTCCCTATTTTATCTTCCTACACAATCTTTTTAAGATCCTTAGCAAATGAACTAGGAGTAAACTCCACATATGCATAGTTAGGAAAAGAACGGGCTAAGTAGTCTGCTGCCTTGTTGGTCTCCCTGAGATGAAAAATTTTAACTTGTGAGTCTCAAACCCGCGACCTCTCACAAGAAGAATGGATGTCTGACCAACTGAGCTACAATTTCCTTCTGAACAAAAATTTTAGTTTGTTAGTAATTATGATGTCATTTACATTGCTAATAACAATTAATATTATTAACAAACATTTTCTTGGTACATGCACTATAACACTTGTTCGTGTCTCTTCAACAATGAAACTGAATTTTCTCTAATTAATTATCATGTTATTACAATGATTTATTTCGTTATTTACAATGAAAAAAATTTCATGAAATTTATTTATGTTTATAGCTCCTAACTTCTTTACAGCTGAAACATATTAGTTTGTTGAAATTTTTTATTAGTAGAATTGATATTATGTCATCTAAAATATTGAATAAAATTTATTTAACAATAAAATATTATTTTATTATTAACTATAATATTATAGGTAAATTTATTTCGTTGCTAAAGATTCATAAAATTTCCATGAACATTTTTTTTTCTTATTAAGGCTCGTTTTCTTATTTACAAAAATTTAATTTTATTTCATTGGTGATGTAACCAATGAAATAACATATCTAGCAATGAAATGTTATTACTATTTTGTTTCTAATTATAATGGTGTTATTGTGAATTATTTTCATTGCTAAAAGTGGTAAATATTTCACATAAAACTTATAGTCGTGAAAATATTTAGTCATGATTTATAGTGATGAAATATTATTTATTGGTCCCTATTACATACGTAGCAATGATTTTTTTTTAATTGCAAAATAAGAGTATTTTGATTTAGGAAGCTATAAAGTTGCTTCACACAACACAATTATTCAAATAACTCAACTGGTAAAGATTGCAATATATTCTTCTATAGGTCATGAATTTGATTCTCATTGAGCCTAAAAATAAATAAAATCATATACGAATTTCTATAATGTGGTCTTACACCAAGAGTGGTGTCCTTAGAGTTTGGGAGGTTGTGGTTGGTGTCTTAAGAGAGTTTGAGAGGTAGATTGAGTCGTGTAAGAGCAGAGAATGTTCGTTTTGGTATAAAAAATTTCATTGGAAATATTTTTCTAGGTAATTGTTAACGGTACCTATGACAACTTTCATTGGTATAAATTCATTTTACTAACGAAAAAGTTCTATGATAAAGGTAGTTACCTTTTCGCACGACTATTTTCCTTGAAAATTCTAAGCTTTTTCGAGAAAAAAATTTCATAGGTAAATAAAGTTTTCTTTAAAAACAAATTGTAGATAAAGATATTTGATTTTTACCAACGAATTTCCTTGGTAGTTGTCAATGTTACCAACACCATATTTCCTTGACTTGTCATTAGTTTAACCAACAAAAAATTAATTACTTGGTAAAAACATTTAGCTACGGGGATGCCTCCAGGAACCCAATAACGAAATTTTTCTTTGCTAAAAGTTTTTTCCAACAAAATTTTGATTTTTTCAAGGAAATTTTTTCTTGAAAATTGCTTTAATTGTTGTAGTATAAGCTGCGAAAGGAGGAACCTCCATTCCTCTGTCAGCAAGAGGAGAATGAGGAGGACGAAAGTGTAACTCAATAGCCAAATCTCAACTGTCATGCTCTTTAGATTGAACAACAGCCAACTGGAACATCTTGGCATCCAAGGATCGATGATCCTCATATTGAAACACTTGACAACGTCAAGACCACCATAAGCAGAGAGAAACTTCTTTTCGCCATCATCCAAGAGACGAACAATATCTTTCTTACTTCTCTCCAGAGCCAACCTCATATCTTCCGCCTCCTGTAGAGAATAACAGTCTTCCTTCAAAAGGTATCTCTCAGCAGAAGCTGAAATAAGGGAGGTGCAACACACAAAGTCAACAAGTTTTTTCTTCATCGACACGCGATCGGAAGACAAAAACAACCGCTTCGACGGACTAACAGGCATCGATACTTTTTTCTTTCTAGAAAGAGGATCAGCAGCACTATGAACATGAGCATTGAGAACCGTAACATCAGAGCTCACTTTCTTATCAATGCTAACTTCATCATCGGGTGCGGACAGTAATCTCAGCCTTCCTCTCGGTCATCGAAGCCCTTTCGGTCTCATTCATGATGTATTGACCACTACGCCTCACCTTATCATCAGTAAGATAGGACTCCAATGGAACTACCAAAAGCCCCAAGAAGCGCTCACTGATAATCTACTCCTCAGCAATCAATCTCATATTCTGGTGCTTAAGAGGAACTTGGAAAGACCTTACTATCGGAAGACCGTGCAAGTTGAAGTGGCCAGAGCCGACAGACATATAAAACCAATCCCGTGACCAACCCTTGATGTCGTCATTAAGGTTACAAAAAACATGCAAGAGAATACAGAAAATAGGTATGGTTGGGCCTCATGCTGAACCCCACCAAAGAGTTCAAGATTCGAGGGGTTAACAAAATACCAGAGAAAATGGCCTTAGCATGTGTGGCAATTATAACCCTCCAGCCATTTAAGCAGGAGGAATGCCCAAAAAGTTCAGATATGACCAGAACAGCTCCGAAACCAGGAATCGAAGACCGGCATACAACATGTAAGGATAAAGTACAATATATCCTTTCCTCAAGCAACAAGGATTGTCGTTTTCAAGAAGAAAAATGATTTCAAGGTCATCAGACAAAGCATAGTTGGAATGGACACTATCCAGGGTAGTTCGAGAGGCTTTGTTTGGGGAAAAATAAGTCTCACAAGTAGAAAGTTGATTACCGACTAATATGTCACCGATAGACATCATAAATAGGGAAGGAGCGAGGAAAAAAAAGCAATGGAAGAGAAGAAGTAACACTAACAACAAAGATGGCGTAAAGAAAGAAGAAAGTTAGCCACACCACCTTTTAAACAACAGAGAAAACGAAGAGATCGCTCATGTAGCAACATATGGGACATAATGGCGCACTAAGAATATGCGCGAAAACGAATAGACAACAAGGTAACTGAGACGATTGAGCAGCTAAAAGTTATTAAATATCAAGTTCAGTGCAAAAGCACAATCAAAATAGCAACCGACACACAGTTAGTGGATACGTAACCCTAACCACTAACCACCACAAGAAATTTATCAATTACCAACAAAAAATTTTCTATGAAATTTAATTTCCTTGTTAATATGGTATCATTGGCAACGAAAAAAAAAATCCTTGAAACAACCATAAACTTGTTACTTTTTTTCAACAAAATATATTTCGTAGGAAACTTTCCTTGTTAAATAGGTGGCGGGAAGCATTCCCTCCAAATCTAATTTCCCGCCGAATTGATTTACCAACAAAAAAAAATTTATAGCTACAAAATACTAGTTCCTCGGTAATTATGACATCATCTAAAATGAAATATTTTGTTGCTAAAGAAGACTAATTTTAACAACAAATTACATTCCTTGCTAACGAATATTAACAGCTATTTAGTAAGGAAATATGTTTCCTATATAATAATTACATTATTTGTAATGTTTCGTTTCGTTGATAATGATTGAGAATTATTTCCATTAATTTTTTCCTTGCTAAAACTCGTTTACTAATTTATAGCAACAAAGTAATATTTCGTTGAAAATTGTTATACTACTGGCAACGTTTTTTATTTTGTTGAAACAATATCTTTTTTTAATGAAATCTCTGTAGCAAGGAAATTAAATTTCATTGATAATTATAACCTTGTTAGTAACAAATTATTTTCGTTGGTAAAAAGTAATAATTACTATCATGAAATTTTATTTCTTGTTAAAGTTCACTAACTATTTTACAGCGACAAATCATTATTTTGTTAGAAATTGGTATACTATTAGCAACGAATAATCAATCATTATTACATAACCCTTTCAGATAGTCGTTTACTATTTTTTCCTTGTTAAATTAATTACATTTTTACAACAACAACAACAAAAAATACAATTCTGTTGGTAATTGCAACCTTATTGGTAACAACTTTTTTCTTGTTAAAAACTAATAATCATTTCCATGAAAATTTATTTCTCACTAAACTTCATTAACTCATTATTGTTTCTTTGGAAATTGTTGTACTATGGCCAACAAATTTATTTATTGGCAATTATTTTTTGTTTCATTGCAAAATATTGTACAAGGATAATTCAAGAAATCTCGAGACAAATGTTTTGTTGGTACAAGTTTTTCTCAACTAAAAATGTACTATTTTCAAATGAAGTAAATTTTGTTGATAAAAGCCTTGGCTATAGTATTGTTTAATTGAGGGCATTAAGTTCAAATAAATTAAATTATTTTTTTAAGATTAAAAAAAATACACTATTAATTAGCTATGCTTTAGAGTCATTTGTTTAAATGCAAGGCAAAAAGTCTTTTGTGAAAAAACTCAATTGAATTTTTAAAACAAGCTTGAGTGATGATAGTCGTCAACACTACACCCATGCTTTCAAATAGAAAAAAATTATGAAACTTTTTACATAACCCTTTTTATTGAGGATTAGTACAATTAGTTTGATAAGTTTATTACAATTAGAGAGGAATGAGAGAACACTTCTCTGAATAATAGTTTGATTGAAATAATTCCTTGAACAATACATGAAAGGTTTGATACTACTGCCTTCTTAACTCTCACCGATCCCGAAATATTTAGGGAAATGGTGGATACATGGTTTCAAGTTCGAATCATGTATCCAATGAAACGGGTGCTTCCCTCTTCAGAAGGTAATAATGTGGCGTGTTGGCTGTTGAACACGTACCCTTGATCAATCTTTCATGGCCGGCAGAACAACTCACCAATAGGCATGCCTGAGTGTGGTCGTCTATGGGAGTCAAGCTCGAGGGAGTGATCAAGGTACCGATCAAAATATTTAATAAACTCTTTCAATACTGATCAGTATCGATCAAAATATTTCCAAAATTTGATCAACTCTTTCAATACTGATCAATATCGATCTAAATATTTCCAAAATTTACACCACCATTTATTTGAGACCTAACACCATTAGCAATGGAATGAATTAATTAGAAATTAATTAAAATACATAATAATTGTATTTTTTTAACTACTATGCAGTTAAAAAACCATAAAAATAAGTTTTTTAATTTAATTTAAATAATAATATGGTAAGAAAATAGGTTATTAAAAGTGCCAAAATCTAAAATGATATCATGCCATTAGTAAATAATAGACATAATTTTATTGATAAATAATAAATAAAACTATATAAATATAAAAAAAATATTCTCTCAAATTTTATTGGGAAAAATAAACTTCTCTCATTCCCAATTTTCTCAAACACTTTCTCAAAATTGAGAAGTCTCCCAAATCGTAAAGACTTCCATAGACTCCCAAATCGTGAAGACTCCCAACATCAAAATTATATTTCTCAAACTTGTGAAGACTCCCAAATCGTGAAGACTCCCCAAATTGTGAGAATTGGAAAATCGTGAATGCCTCTTGCAGATCCTCTCATTCCCGCTCGATTTCCCTCCTTTTTCTCACGAATCAACCCTCGATACACTTCCTAAAATAATGGGGTATCTCAGTAGATATAACCCTAACCGTCTACTTCTTTCCTTCCTTGCCTTTTGCTTAATTGGAGGAAGAACTTGGAGAAGAAGAGACGTGTTGCTGCTGCACTTGTTGGAGAACGATACAACTAGGTATCTATTATTTCTTCTTAATAAATTTGATGACTCTTTGAGAACTCTTGATAATGTTGCTGTAGAACTATTGTTGTTTGATTTTTTTTTTTTTTTGCTTAACGATACCAAGTTGAACTGTTGGTGTTCTTGATCATTTTATGGTCTGGTTCATGTTCTTCTTACTGGAATTGGATTGGTGGTAAATGGTTCTGTGAGATTGTGTTCCATTTATTAATGTAGCTTAGCTATTTGAAGAAATATCTAGCTAAGATTTGTTGTCTGTGCCTGTAACTTTTTTTTTAGTGCCATTGGTTTGCTAATACTGAAGGCATTTAATGGTTCGATCCAGATAATAACAATCCAATACTGGAAGGTACCTGGATTAAGTGACTGATGATAGATTTTATTTTAGACAATTTACAATTGTTTTGTATGTTTGTAGTTATTGGTTTAAAATAAATTATGAAGAGATATTTGTCGATGTTTTGATGTATAACGTTTCCCGTTAAAAATATTGTTTGTTTAAAAAAAAAAAAGTACTATTAAAGAGGAAATCATGCCAGATGGAATATCATTGTTTTTATTTGGCAAGGAGTGATTCTTGGAGTGCTTCTATGGTTTTTTTAATCACATTAGCCTGGATTTGGCAAGATAATGGGAGTTTTCATGAAGAGAAGATAATATTAAAAAAAAAAAAGATTATAATTATTGTGGTTGATGCTATTAAACTAAATGAAGAAAGCGAGCAAACATGAAAATAGATATCCATATAAAGTTTGTAACCTTGCTAGTTTTTATCGTACACCATTTGGAGAAAGGATATAATCCTCTTATTCTTTTCTTTTCTTTTTTTAATTTTTTTTTCTTGCACTACTTATTTTCACTATGTTGACATACACATAATGAGTATTTTTTTCAACTGACATAATTGACATAAAAAAAAATACCTTGGCCACATTCAGTTTGTTGGAGGACAAACTCAAACAAATAAAACCCTAAATTTTGAAATTTAAATTCGATTAAATGTAACTCTATTTTATTTAATTAAAAATAAAATAAATTATCTTTATAAAATTTAGGGGTGTTATACGTATTGCACTTCCACTCCTAATATTTTATAGTGGCTAGACACTCGTACCAATAGGTTCCAAACTAATATTCAAATCACTGACCACCGATATATAAAATCATTGAAGGGCACAAGCTGAAATGGTGCTCAAGATCAAATGGAAAAATAACTCAAAATTTTATACTAATAATGTTGGATGTCAGGGCAAAGTTCACTGCCAAAACAATTTTTATATCATTGTAGGGCATTTTTTAACCTATCTACTAGTGTTGCTCTTAGTTCCCAATGGAGTGACTTGAAAAGGAGGGATTGAAATGGGTTGCTCAATGAAAAGTGAAAGAGACATGAAAATGATGAGGGTAATGATGAGGTTTAGGCTTCATATTCAATTGAAAGATAACATGTAGTACTTAACATAAATTAAATTTGCCTGTTTAGTAATTAACTTACGATTTTCTTTTAGTTTCGTACTCATTAGTTTATACCTATTAGAGTTTGACCTTCATTTTAAAAATTAATTAAATCTAATACTCATTTTCTGACGGAACCGTTAAGTCCACATAATTGACTGGTAAAGACTAATTTTTGGACCATTTTACCCTAAAATCCAAAATTGTCCCACCCCCTGGTTTCTTCTCTCTTTTTTCTCTATGCAATTCTTCTTGCTCCCTGCAATTATTCTTCTCTCCCAATAAGAACCTCACCCCCAAATCACAATCCCATTGCCACCACCACCACCTCCATAGTCGGAACCCCACATTGCCAGATGTTTATTCGACCAGGCACAACTTCCTTGTTGGATTCATCTTCATCCACATCCAATACATCTTCGTCACTATCGTCATCCACTACATACGGTTTCTATCGTCCATCCATGCATTGGATTTCAAAATCAAAGAGACCACATTCGGAAGGAATGTAAAGCAAAACCAACCCCCAACTCAATTAGAATAACCCATTGGGACTCTCATGGCAGGTTGTAAGTTGAAACAAACAAAAAGCCCTCTATCATGCTTCTACTACTCCCCTAGTTTGTTTTAACTGTTTGATAGAAAGTAGTGAAATGACCTGAATGAGTGAGTGCTACCCACCCATGTGTGGAATGTTCATGGATTTAGATGAAAAGGTGGACAGGACCATTTAGTTTACTTCTCAGTTGAGAATGGAAAGAGAGTTGGCCAATAAAGGGAAAAAGCAAAACCCATTCTTAATGTGGGTTTTTGGAGATCCACCCCAATTTCTTGTTTTAAACTTTTTGGCATCTTTCTATGTGAAATAGTTAAGTTCGTTTTATTAGGTGAAACATATGGGTTCAAGACAATGCATATGAAATTGTTGGGGGTGGCCTACTCTGGTCCAGATTATGGACAGTGAGACAAAAATTTCACATTTGATGGAGAAAGAAACCAGGAGGTTCCGGCAGTGGAGGTGATGGTGGTGACAATGGGGGTGTTGATTTGCGGGTGGGGTTTCTGTTGGAAGAAAAGAAGAGTTGCAGGGAGCAAGAAGAGTTGCAGGGAGAAAGAAGAGAAAAAATGAGGGGCGAAGCAATTTTGGATTTTAGGGCTAAATGGTCAAAAAATTAGTTTTAATCGGTCAATCACGTGAACTTAGCGGTTTCGTCAAAAAATGAGTGTTGGACTCAATTAATTTTCAAAGTGAGGGTCAAACTCTAATAGATATAAATTAATGAGTATTAGGCTAAAATACCCATTAAATTACCACTTGAATTTGTCACTTATCTATAAGATACATGCATTGTAATAAGACCAAGATTTAAAAAAAAAATGTTACCAACTGTCCATTTTGGAGTACTGGCGTGGCATTTGAGTCCAAAGAAGGCAACGACTGTTTTACACCACCATATTAACTTTTTCTCTCCCATACCACCAATAAAAAAACTCAAAAATTAAAATTTTTTCACTCCTCCCCACTTTTCATCTTCTTTTCTTCCTTCTTCTTCTCTTCAATTCTTGTCCTCCCTCCCTCTCTTCTCCATCAGACATCACCACCCCGCCATCGCCACTTCTCTATCTCCGGCCACCACCACATTTCTCCATGTTTTCTCCATCAAGCACCATCACCTGTCTTACCCTCTAAAAATAGGGTATTATCTCTGACTTTGGTTCAATTTATATGTTTGATCGAGATCGATTCTCAAACTCATCAAAACAAAAAAATTGTAATACTCTGAGTTATCTAATAAACACAATTTAAATCACTTGAAATATTTTGAAATGAGCAAGTTATGGTCATTTTACTAAAGTCACGCAAATCTGTCTCGCAATGAAAATGAGGTAGTGTCTTTGACTTTTCGGAAAACTTATATGCTTGATCAAGACCGATTCTCAAGCTCATCAACATATGAAAATTGTAGTACTCTGAGTTATCTAATAAACACAATTTGAATCACTTGAAAATATTTTGAAATTAACAAGTTATGGTTATTTTACTAATGTTGCACAAATCCATTTCGCAGTAAAAATGGGGTAGTGTCCCTAACTTTCGGCCAAATTATATGTTCGATCGAGAGCCATTCTCAAGCTCATAAAAATATAAAATTGTAGTACTCTGATTTATCTAATAAACAAAATTTGAATCATCTTGAAAATGTTTTGAATGAGAAAGTTATGGCCATTTTACTAAAGTCACGCAAATTTGTCCAGAAAAAAAAAGAGTATGTTTTCACCCATTCGCATTAGGCAATGCGAGGATTAGTCTCAACTTCACCCAGATCTATGCAAATTGAAGTCTCAAATCCGCATGGGTCTAAGAGAGGTTGAGACCAATCCTTGCATTGCTCAATGCGAATGGGTGAAAACAAACTTTGCGTAACTTTAGTAAAATAATCATAATTTGCTCATTTTAAAACATTTTCAAGTTATTGAAATTGTGTTTATTAGATAATTCAGAGTATTACAATTTTTGTGTTTTGATGAGCTTGAGAATCAGTCTTAATTGAAGGTTTAAATTGGTCAAAAATTACCCAATTTTTATTTTATTGTTTTTTCAAAAACAGCTTTTTGGGTGGTGTGGGTTAGTAGGAAAAAATGAAAAAAAAAGTATATGATGGTGTGAGACAGTACATATGGTGGTGTAAAGTAGTCGCTACCTCCAAAGAAATGCAAAATCTTGATTTAAGTTGATCCATTTAAATAACTAGCGTTTGAAGTGTGAGTCCTGCTTGAGGATTAGTAACAGGGAGGTATGTAAAAAATTTCAATAAAACAAAAATAAATTAATAATAGTAATATATACTATTTATAAGGCTAAGACCCTTTTTATGGTAACTACCTCTTTTTTGAACAATTTGTACTCCCATTTATTTTAAAAACAAGTTAGTTTTATTTCAACTTTATTGGTATTAAAGATCTTTTATTATTTATTCAACTTTAAACATTTTTGAATGTTGATTTTTTTTTTTCAACAACTATCCACTATTAATTTTTTTATTTTTTTATTTTTTTTATTTTTATTTTTTTTACTCTGGCACCACACATCATATGACCATGATCGATTCTTATAGATGATCTCTCCATTACGATCAAATGATTCCATCGAATTGTGTATTATAGCATCTATTATATGAGGAATATCAATGAACCTCATTATTGCAATTGCTCATGATATCTTTCTTATAGCTTCTAGTGGTCTATTTCATGTTATCTCTCACTAAACGGAATCAAATAATTAATAGATCTCAGCTGTAAGATCTTATGCATTTTTTTATATCCAAACCAAAGTTTCATGACTTGCATCTTTTCAAATATTGAGAGCAGGCACGAAGCTCCCACTGATTTTTGAGAAATTATTTTTTTATTTGTTTTTCAATTAATTTTTTTATTTGCATTCTTCCCCCTTCTCCTCCCATTTTTTTATTTCATAACCCTTCCCACTCCAGATGTCGCCAGCTGGGTTCGACCATGTGACCTAGTGATATCATCCGCCACTATCATCACACATTTTGCCTTCTATTCTCACTTTTCACTTCAATCAAGACTTCATCCTTCAAATCATGTACATATCAAATCCAAAATCTACCTTTAGAGTTAGAGATAGAGGTTAAATCCCTCAAATCTCTCCAAGAAACCAAAATTCACAATTTCTTTTTCACACTCCATCGATTGGATAAGATGAGGGAAACCCCCATATTTCATCATCTTCGAAGATCTATAACTATTGAGTTATTTGAGTTCATCTTCACAAAATCCAGTAGGGTCCAAAACACCTTATTCTTATTCTTCTAGGTACCAAGTGTCTTCATTAATCACTGAGTTGGTCATCTCCACAAAAAAGTCGTAAGTAACCCAATCCCCTCTTCATTTTCTTCATGTAGTAGTAATCAACGATTCAAACCCTTCTCTTGTGTTGTATTTCTAGAAGTAGTAATAATCTTCAATGAATATAGTAGTAATCATCTTCAATGATTGTCTTTGTTGTACTTCTCTTTTTGCTGTATTTAAAAAAAATCACGTTAAATTAAATAATTTTTATATTATATTTAATTAATTATGATATCACTTCATTCCTCTCAATAAAATCCTGACTCCGTCACTGATTAAGAGAATGTTTATAGCGACCAATGACACCATTTTATGTTATTAGTTAGTCGACTGTTGGTGATATTTCTTTCCTGCCAGACGCCTTCACATATTGCTACCAAATCTATCATGAACTCAGCCTTTAACTGGACTTGCAGTCTTATCCAGATGCCAAGTGAGAAGAAACCACACTTGCCTGGCAAACTGATATTTAAGAACAGGTGGCCTAGTGTTCAACCAAAATTTCAATATTCGACTTGGCTTAATTAACAGTTAAATCAACAACCAAACACATTTATCCCTGTGAAGAAACATACCCTTCAAACAATTGACATCTTCATTTATTATAGAGTACAAAGATAAATTTTTTGCAAAGATCCATAAAACAAAATAAAATAAATCGAAATAATAAGAATCCCGCCTCTAGTCCTAAGAAAATGAGTTAGAACTAGAAAGCTACTTATTCAAACGTAGGGTTGTGTCGTATAACATTTAAGCGTTGGTTAGACGGACACCATTTTGTAGAGCATATGTGGTGATGGCATTAGCCATGCCAATAAGGGATTCAATCATGATAAATGGCTCAACTTGGGCTGCTAACTCATCTGGTACTTCATACCGGATAGTTGATCTGATGATGCATGAAGTCGGACTTTTCTCAAGGATATGGAAGCTCTCCAGGTAAAAAGTGCATCCTAGGGCCAAATATCCATCACCTATACTTTGTACACCTTTTACACGGTTGACATGATCCATGGTTATAAATTTCTCGATTTGATGAATTGGTACAGACCCTGGAACAACCACAGCAAAAATCGGTTATTAGATAACCAAAAAGGAAATAGAGTTCCACAATGTAAAATTGAAGAAATTAGAGGCGTGATTTTTACCTGGGGAAAATGTAACATTAATGACAGTATTAAGGTCTCCATCGCCTTCAATAATTTGTATGCTCTCAAAGACAGTTGGGAGCAATTCTACAATTAGCCTTGGGAGATCGGGTGACCCATAGACAGCCCAAATGTCATCTGCGGAAGCACCGTGAACTTCTGTTTCATTCACTAGCTCCCTCTTCAGTCCATTGCAGAAAATGAAAAAACTAAAGAACAAAATCAAACAAAATTCCTTCTTCATTTTCTCTATGATATGATGTTTCTCACAATGCACTAAGCACAAGCAGTCTTCTTGCGTTTGAATGTTTGCTGATGTTTATTCTTGTTAGCCTAAACACTATATATAGATTATGAAAATCGCAGGATTTAGCACGCCTTCAATAGTTGATAATACCCACTTGTACTAAAACATGATTAAAAACCAAATTCAATATTAGATGGATGTGGTCAAAGTTGGAGAAAGGGATGAATTTGAGACTTAAAGACGTAGTATTTCAATCCTGAGTCGACAAGTTGTTATTAAACTAAAAATCATTTGAATCTTTATTGAATTGGTAATCTTTTGTAGTTTCTGTATAGTCCATATTGTTGGGAGGAAAGATGCAGAATTAGTTTTATGAGGCTGCTGGATGCCTGAATGCCTACCTTCTATGAAGAGGTGGCTGCCCTTGAGCCTACCAACAACCTCTTTATCTTTTACAATCCCTTCGACTTTTTTTTTAAAAACAAAATTATTGCCTTAACCTAAACTGAAAAACCGAACTGATTATTATCGGTGTCCAAATTTTTTCAAACCGATCATATCGGTTTCAAATTTATGTAAACCAACAACCTAAAATGTTTCTAAAATCGACATAAAACTTAACCTACCGACCATATCAGTTTCAAATTACTCTAAACCGAACCAAACCAAACCAAAACTAATTCTAAGGTAGGGGTAACTTGTTATTTCTCTTAGGCATAACTATCTTTGCCGAAAAGAATGGAACCAAGGTTTTGACTGAATATTTGAAGTTGCTGACAAAGGGGGATGATATTGAAAATTTTGCTTGGGGGTAGGAACTTTGGTGTTCTTGTATTGTCGATTGGGTTGTGCTAGTAGAGGTGGTACCAAGCAAATATCTGGATTTTTTTTTTTATTTTGGAGTTATATTTACACTTTGTTATTCATTTAATTTTCCTTTAATTGTTTTATATTTTTTTATTTAGGTATATTTACACTTTAGGAGAAAGAAGAGTATTAGGGAACCTCCCTACAAAATAACACATGCGATGATAGCATACAATCGACGCAACGAAATCAAGGGTGAAGCTATACTTACGAAGTGGCTTGAACTCTCGCTCAAGCAGACGACCTTTGAACTTGAAGTACTTCGAATCCGAATGAGCCAAGAAGCAGTATTTCTGCCAAAACATGAAGTCATCTGGCATCTTCTCGAAACAAGCCTATGACGTCATCTTGCAAATGGCATGATTGGTCAGCCAAGGAGAAGTCAGTAACAGGATCACCACAGAGTCACGTGGGTGCCAGCATCATTCTCTCAGATCAAAATAAGAAGGATAATCCTGTACCCATTGGGTACCAAATAGGCAGAAAGGATTTCAAGGAAATCCAAAAGCCCTAGATCTCGTCAAGAACAAGAAAGCGGACTCCAGTTTGAAGTATCCCGCGGTACAAACAGACGAACCTTCCAGAAGAAACATAGGCATTTGATCATCATTCAGAGTATAAAATGGCAGGTCCTCGGGAACCTCGAATGTCTTTCGAATTTCAACGAGGCCCAATTCAGAAACTGACCTATCTTCAAAGAACTGGAGGCCTTGGCTAGAAGCTAATCATCAAGATGGTTTTGAAGAGCCATGATAAAGGTGAACAAACTTTCAATAAAAAAACGAACAGAGCAAAATCTCTAAAGGCAAAAAAATGGAAGAGTCAATCTCTGCAAAAAACAAAGATCTAAATAGAGATTGGTTTTCCTCCTCTTCTCCACTGAACCGAAGCACACTTCATTAATGAAGCGCGCGGCTCCAACAACGTTTCAAACTCAATCATCACGAGCAGCATATGTTTTTAAGAAGTGACTTAGTAAACCGATGCGATGGCCCACTAACTCGGAGGGAGGGGTAGCTGATGATACACAAAAACGACCTCTCTTTTATACCGTACACGTGTCATGATGATCTCGAGAAATAACAGGCCCAAGCATCAGCCCAACACTGATCCGACCCAAGCAGTTTCAAGCTTGCACGATGCAGTCCCACAGACGGATCCAAATTACTATAGCATGCTAAGCCCACACGTCTCACAGCTATCCCCAATACACTTAAGCCCTACTAAGGCAAGTATATATGATATCAACTTCGGATAGGCAAGACAACAACATTTTGCTTCCAACTAGGAAGCAAATTCGAGAGTATACATCGTATACGGAAATTTTTATCTATGGACAACACTTTGATTGGGAACTATCTCCCGCGTATCTAGAAGCACAAGTTTAACAGGGAAACCTCCCTTCATAGCAAAACTCCTAATTAGATAATGATCTCCACGAAAATCTTCTTTCCTAAACTACGCCACTGATGGTCTGGTGAAACCAGGAATCCAACACTATAAATGAGACATAAGTTTGGTAAGTAAAGGTACACTACAAATTCTTTGTTTACAACATTACACTTTCCTCAGATTCATATCTGACTTTAGCATCGGAGTGCCATCGGCCACCACAACGATGGTTCGTGGCTCGCGTGCGTTCCTTGTGCAAGTCAGCATGTTAAGGTCAAAGCAGATAGCGAAAATCGACTACATCAATTCATATAAATGAAGTTTGTCAAAGTTTTATATATGTGAATAGAGTGTGAGCTAAAAAGTGTTTCCGTAAGCTACTACTACATAGATACAAATTATGCGAATGTTGATAGAAGTCCCCATGGCAATACCGTGGTTTTGTATTCTTTGTGTAAAACCAGGTGTTTCATCCACAAAAGTTGCACCCTATTAGTCTCACATACATGTTAGCCAAATTCCATAAACAAAACTAACCAACGACATCGCTACTAAAAAGCTTGAACTCTTTTGCATCAAGAACTAATTTCCTTATAGATGAGAAGCTACCCATGAGGCCTGCACCAGTGAAGACGACAATGATAGACATGTTGATCAAGTAGGTGATGGATGTTCTTGAAGGTTTGTAGGTCATGTTATACATCAACATTGGGAGGATGAAATCCAGAGGAATAAAGCCAACAGCCCCTACTACACCATTGATGTCACCAAAGAACGGTAGCATTGCTGCGAAGAATCCACAAAAGACCATGTACAAAGACCTTAGTACTATTCTAGGAATCAAATTTCTCTTGGAGAACATCCCTTGATTTGTATCGGCTGATTGCTTTTCCATTATCTCATAAGCGACTTGTGAATAAACCTAAGGAGCGACTAAAAATGGTGAGAAAACTAGATATCACATAAGAAAATACTATCACATATTGGTATTTCTTTCAGACTTACGGGGTGTTTGTTTTCGCCTTTTCCAATCCAATTAGAGGTCTGGATTTTGTGTGAATGGCATGTTTTTCAAGTATCAGACCTCTAACTTGTTTAAGGTGCAAAAACAAACACCCCTGAGACTATATGCTGAGCAAGGTTGATCATTACATTTTACAGAAGTACAAGCTAGGCAGTGAGTAGGATTACCAGTCCAATGGCGAAGAGTTGAAGGAGAACAAAGATGACTGCAAGACCAAGTAACCAAGTCGGAGCTAATGAAGGTTCATCATCAGGCATTAAACTCTTCAAAATGTTCGAATTCGCTTTGTTCCCAAACGCCCAATATCCAGACACTGCTGCTGTGTAGAAGGTACAGAATATAACGGAGTAACACATAAATAACCCTTTCACCATTTTTCCAGTTGCTGGTGGAGCCAGAGTAGCCTGTATTCATCACAAGTTTCAATTCAAATCATGTTCAATCAACAGAATCATGGCGTAGCATATTAGTCTGTATTGCTATGGATAATATTATTCTCGTTTGCAAAATGAAATTACTTGTATCTCGGGTAGTATTCCATTGCCGAAAATGGCAGCCAAGATGGAGATGGAAGTAAATGCATCAAATGCTCTGGTGGTGCTTTTAGGGTCTAAAGAGTAGTCCTTTGCAGGAGCTAGTTTGGAGTACCCTGCAAGAAAAAAACGTCATAAGAATCTTGATTACAGGAAAGTGCCCTTCTAGCCGTCGAGGAAAGGGGCGAGGGGAGTGGGTATTATCACTCATCTCTCTCGTGATTCGTGAGGCTGTGCATCTCGAGGGAGATGAATGGTCACACTCACCCCCTTGCCCATTTCCTCGCCATTTAGAATTTTCCTACAGGAAAAGAAACTAATTCACTGTTCGTTCACATAGTACACTAATTAAGCACGTGCATGTACATGTAAAAATAGTCTTTAACTATGCATCAAAGTGCATTGAAGCCATAAAAATGGTAGTTAAACACACAGAAATGCATTAATATTAAATTGAGGACATACTTTTACATCGTACCTGCATGAATGCAGGCACCGACAACCAGAGAAGTGTATCCCAAGCTTAGAAGAAGTGAGGCAAGGTTGATGTGTCTGAGAGAGTGGAAAGACGGAAGTTGAGACAGAACAATCATCACTGCAGTAACCATTGCTATGAACATATACAATTTCAAAGGTCCATTTGGTGCGAGACTCGTATACATGATCTAGCCCATCATCAGAAGTTCAGAAACAATATATTAATACCAACAAATGAAAATATTTTGTATATATTTTCAGTTTTTTTTTATGTTTAACCTTCATTTCAGAAGCAAATAACCATTCAATTGATAGATACCATTTCAGTTTTCTTAGCAAGTTTAGAACATCATTGTTGGACAATTTTGATCTCTCCTCACTACAATTATCACACGTTTACCCCAAGTCTCAAGGGTGTTGAGACTCGAGGGAGGGTTACCTTTTGGCCTATGGAGGCAATTAGGTGAACTTTTGCTCCTAAAAACAAATTGTAGATGACAAAAATAGATAGTTAGCTCATATTCCATATCTTAGGGTTAGATCTTTGCTACTTAGGTAGACATTTGAGGAGTTAGGTTTGAAGGGCAACAAAGAGATAAAAACAATGTAATATATAATTTTTCTACATCTTTGTCAAAGAATTCGAATGAACTTAACCACTCAATTGATCAACCATCACAATATGTCAACTAGTTCTTGTAAGGGTTATCTACGAACAAATTTTCTTTCTGGGTTTCTTCATAATCAACTTCAAAAGCTTCAACTCTGAGACAAGGCCCAACTTATGAATATCAAGAGCGGGACCAACGAAAATTAAACCCCTCGCCATGTGGGGGCTGTACACAACTATTCTCTATGGTATCCTTCCCTTCATGATCTCATCCCACACATCTTGTGGTTGATACAATAAGAGTATTAGGAGTGTGGACAGAACCTTGAGTCATTAACAATCAAATGAAGAGATCAGAGACTTAGTAGTCTTTGGATTCAACAAAGACTGCATCTGTCAAAAGGCCAGAATGCATGAAATTAATGGAGAAAATAACAATGTTATCACACATTGGAAGTCACAATCCATTAATCTTAAAGTCAAGCGTTATATTATGGACCAACTAAGTGAGGCCACATACAATTTTTTTACTCTCCACTTGCCAAAGTCAGCCCTTGAGATCTTAGGCGAGCTATCAGATACATTTGCATACCATGGTTAATATAGTATACGTTTATTTGTTTGTTTCTTTTTCAAGAAAGTCAGACGTCTAACTAAATTAAGCCGCAACCATTCAATTAGGAGGTGCTGATGGATTATGAGAGGGGTTGTACCTGGAGACATTCTGCTGCAAGCAATATAGCACCAATTCCAATTCCAGTATTGATCGCAGTTTGAATGAAAATCACAAAATAAAACATCCCGCCAGACCCTACATAATCAAAATGAAGTAATATTAGTCGTTATGCAACTCTTAATCTTTATATTTGTAGAGCAAAATGAAGCTCCAATACTAGGCAGCTAGTTTCATGCCAGATCTGATTGTTTTACAATTTCACCTCTACTCTTTAAAACACAAATTCACAACAAATGGGTAAACTTGTAAAAACAGCCGGGCCCAAAATGAAAGTGACTGCCTTCATTTTCAATTATACCCTATCTAATGAAGTTAAAGAAATGTGTAGAAGTCATTTTCTGAAGAGACTTGCCTCTGCAAGGCGTTCATTTAACCTATTTAATACAGACCTCTGTTAAGCCTTTCTTAAATGAACTGATTAATCGATTAAAGTACATAGTATTGCGTATAGAACAGGCTCTATCAGGTTGACATATGGCAAAAAAAAAACTGTATAAGTGACAAGTGGATAGAACATTGAACCACTAATTGGTATCGATAACTACCATATATTGTTGAGCCCTCCTCGAGATTAGTGCATTGATTTGGAGATGCACACAGTCACTCATCTCGAGGAAGATGGCATCCCTCGCTCCCTCCCTCGACCCCTATAATTTTCGACTTAAATATGTGCAAAACTAGCACCATTTTAACTACCCTGATTCTAGAGAGCCAGGCCGACACCGTCAGGATGCGGGCCCATCATCATTCATCATCCTAGAGATTGACCCATTTTCAACATCTCTAGAATGATGGATGGTGATGAATTGGCCTGACACGAGCCTGGCCTTGTCGGCCTGGCTATCTAGCAAAACTCTTTTAACAATCAACGATTCTAGACAGCCAGGAATACAACTATTTTTTGGCCAGGTATTGGACTTTTTACACATCAATCCCTTTTATAAATGATGTTTTAAAAATAATGGGTAAAGTGTAAAAAAAACTCAAACTTGACTAAAAAATGACTTTATTTCCTAGCGGCCTAGATTTACTGTTTAACAATTCTAGTCAGCCAGGTTTGCTAGCCTCTTTTGGGCTAAGTCTTGGCTTTTTTACGATTTTACCCGTTCTA
Organism: Berberis thunbergii; assembly: GCA_003290165.1. Classification (NCBI taxonomy): domain Eukaryota; kingdom Viridiplantae; phylum Streptophyta; class Magnoliopsida; order Ranunculales; family Berberidaceae; genus Berberis; species Berberis thunbergii. The sequence continues at coordinate 10,178 of QNQO01003224.1, read as the reverse complement.
TGGGTTGATGTTTGTGGTTGTGTTTTAAAGAGAATGGATAAAAAGTGTAAAAAAAATATCAAAACTTGACTCAAAAGTGGCTAGCAAATCTGACTGACTAGACTTACCAAACACCATTTCGGTCTACCTAAAGTGTATACATAAGCCTTCGAGTGCACCATTTTGGTCTACCTGAAGTGTATACATAAGTCTTCGAGTAAGTCTAGCCAGCCATGTTTGTTGGCCACTTTTGGGCAAAGTCTTGATCTTTTTATATTTTTTACTCATTTTTTTAAAACACAACCACAAATACTATCTATAAAATGGGTATAATTATAAAAAAACCAAGAGTTAGCCCAAAAGTGGCCAACAAACCTGGCTGGTTAGAATTGTTGTATGCCTTCAAATTCAACTTTAATAAGAACTTTTCTAAAGAGCCAGGCCTAATAACATCCATCATCCTAAAATGTTCATAATGGCCCAATCGAACACAATCACACGGACAGAGAACGTCTGTCGCTGTCCTGGCTCTCTAGATTTTTTGCTTTAATAATGACACAATATTAGCGCGTTTAGATTAGGTAATGAATGCCCTAGGCATGACAAGCCACAATAATTATAGAGTCGGATTCAGACGCCTCAACCTGTTTGACTAATTTTAACGCGTTTAGTAAAGCACAAATGCAGTTGGAATGTGGAACCTAATTCAAGAAACACCAGATTGTGTCATTATATGAACTAAGAATAACAACTTGGTGAAAGTATTGATCCAATTTTTCCAAAAATAGATATCAAAAAAAAAAAAACCAGTGTCGAGATAACCACAATAACAACATACCTACCCATACAAAGCAAAAAACAATGATAAACGGTACTGTGGGTCAGAATTCAGTTACCAAAAACATCTGCAGCGAGTTCCCGGAATCTGATATGTCGACGGCCATCCTTTTCGCAGTGATCAAGAACCTTGGACATGAGGTAGTATGAGTAGAAGGTGACAACACCCATGATTGTCAAGCAAAAGAAGCCCAGAAGCCATCCTAGTCCCCTGAAGGCGTACGGTAGCGTCAGTATTGTAGGCCCTACTATCGCAGTTGTAAGATGAAATCCAGCATGCCACCATTGCCCTTATCAAATTCAAAACCGAAATTAGATAAAAGTCGCAAAAAGAGAATTAACATGCAGCAAATAAGGATATTGGAAGATGAAATGAAAATTTTAGTACCTTTAGATTCTAACACGAAGACCGCACCAGCATCGTGTTTACGAGCAGTTTCAGGGAATGGGTCAGGTTGTATTAGATCTCCCATGGATGATCTAACAAGAGGTTCTGTGTGAGCCAGTTGAAAAAATTGTGTTAGAGATGCTGGGAGGGAAGGGTGGGTCTAATTAAGAGGGAGAATCAAAGAATGGATGCTTTTGACACCAGGAGGTTTATACATGTGGGGGTTGTGGATATAAAAAGGAGCTTTTGGTTTACTTTGTATTTCTTTTACACACCACCACATTACAACAATGATGGAGACATACCTCCCTAACTCTACTTTTGTCAAAGTAGTGTTGTGATTATGAGTTATTTTCCATTGTTCCCATTGATTTTGACTATCAGAGACTATGATTTATTATACCTCAAGTTTGGTTAAAAAATGGCTTTACAAAACACTAGAAACACTAACAGTCACGACATATTCAATCTGTTGCTGAAGAACGCGATACTAAAATCCAATTCCAATAATCATGAACCTGAATATTGAGAAAAACTCGTATCTGTCTCTCTCTCACTCTTGAGGATTGATGAGCTTATTGTGTATTTAAAGATGATAACTTTCTGATTTATACAATAATTTCCTACTTTCCATCAAAGTAGGATAATAACAATAGTAGAGTACTTTTTTTTTAAATTAAACCTCCCGTAGGAGGGACAACTCTGGAATGCAAGACATTTATTACTTATCAAAAAATTGATTTACAATCAGTACGGGGATACATGACGACTTTACCCATAATAGAACCAAACAAAATAACGGGCCGAAGCCGAAAATAAAACACACAAAAGCAAATAAAAAAAACTAGCACCAAGGCTGAAGGAAAACACCATAAATGGTTGATATCATAGCCCAAAAAATAGAGTTGAAGTAGAGAGGAAATCTGTTTGGCGCACTTGCAGATCCTTGTCCTGTTTCGCCTACCTGAACGCCCCTGCAGTCCAAAGCAACAGCAGCATGACACAACGAGCAGCAGGACGCATCCGCATCCTTGCCCCAGCTGAATGCCCCAACATGTCAATGGAACTGAATGTGCTTGGCACACTTGCAGTTCAGCCATTAAAGTCACAGCAGTTGTCCTGTTTCACCTACCTGGGTGCCCTTGCAGTTCAAACCAAAGCACAACGAGTAGCAGGATGCAAACGTCCCCAATCCGCATCCTCACCCCAGCTGAATGCCCCATGTCTCGCAGCCTATGTGATAAATCAGGTAGAGCTGCAAAATACCCGTAAAAGCTACCTCTACGCATCCCCATGGCGAATGTACGCCGTATGCAATCTGTCAAGCATGATCAAGCATGCCACTCTCCTAAGAAAATCAGTTCCATCGAAAGAAATAGTCCTATGATCCCGTTGTGCTCTATCCGCTAATGCATCCACCACAGCATTTGCCTCTCTATAGATATGTTGGCAAGCTAACGTCATTGTCGCTGCCAACAACTTAATGTCTTTCAAAATATTCTCCAAATGCCTTGGAATTTTGAAATTATCCTTAAACCAACCACAAACAAGTTTCGAGTCTGTTTGGACTACCACCTTTTTTGAAACCTCAGGCGAGACAAAGGCGGAGGGCCTCAGCTAGAGCAAAAACTTTCGTTTTATTGTTGGATCCTGCATCGAAAATAGTTATTTTCCCACAACGAAGATCTCTAATAATCACACTGCCAGATGCCTTGTTCTTGCGGGAGGATCCATCCACATTAAGCGCCACAAAATCTATGGGAGGCGGTGCCAAAAATACGAACTTCCTTCTAACGGGGAGCACATCCCGTAAGAGGGCCTTGTTACTGCTAACTTGCTTGGAAATTATAAAATTATTTGTCAATCGCAAATGACGCCTAATGTTCAAAAATCACAAATGCAGGATTTGGGAAAGCATTTTCATAAACACATTTGCATATTTGTTTCCAAATTTCTCATAAAATGAGCATATGAGTAAGAAGGAATAACACACCTGTTTGCGAATTGTGTTTGACTCTCTTGAACCAAATAACTAGCACCGTTGAGATTTCTGTTGGTCGCCTTATGTGCACTTCAAAAATCTGGTCAAAGTGATTCCACGCCAGCAACACCAATTCTCCGTCTAGAAAGAGATGATTCAAAGATTCTCGCTTTGGAGAGCTGCAACAACGGCATCTAGAGGCCAGACTCAAACCACATCTGTATAATTCCCCATCCACTGGCACCCCTCTACGGAGTAATTACCAAACAAAGACTGATATTCTGGAAGGAAGAATGTCATGCCAAAGCGCTTGACTTAATGCATTGACTTTCCCATGTATCCGTAACGTTCATAGGCTGACTGAAGGGAAAAGAGCAGATTCAGATTTGGAACCCACACACACACGTGTCCCTCCTCATTGACCTCACCACGTAATCTATCTGCAAAACAACCACGTGCCAAGCTTCTGAGATCTGGATGGACAATTTCAAAATTTGTCAAAATCACCTCACTAACTGAATGCCAAAAACATTGATTAACCAAAGCCGCCGACCTCCTGAAAGAAGCCACAATGTTCCAATTTTTCTCAAAGAAACTGATATCCCCTATGCCAATATGCCAAAGAGAGTTACTCGAAAGAAAATGTCTCCCAAGCATGATCTCTTTAAAAAAAAGGTGAAGATCCACCTTTCTCAGGTTGACTATTCAACGCAACGCCATGTAACCAGTATTTGCTCCTCATAAAATTAGCCCATAAAGAGTCTGAAGTGAGTAGTCCTCCAAAGAGCCTTGATTCGAAAAGCCTTCATCACAACCGTCAAGTCTCTAACTCCAAAACCTCCTTCCGCATGTGAGACACAAATTTTAGCCCATGACATCCATTTTTTCTTTAGTCGACCTTCACAATTCCCCCAAAAGAAGTCCGCCAATAAACTATTAATCTGTGACAAAACTTTCCTTGGTAAACACATGGTACTAAGAAATATAAATTGGAATCGAGCTAAGGACATGTTTAATCAAGATTAATCTGCCTCCCGGAGATAACAATTTTGCTTTCCATCCCTAAATACGAGCTTGAATCTTAGCAATCAGATCTTCCAAAATTTGAAATTTTAACTCTCCCTTGGAACAGTAGCCTGCCCAAATATTTCAATGGAGCAACGTGACATTGGAAACCTGTACAACTTTTCAAAGCCACAATGCGCTCCGCTGCTGCCTTGTCATCCAAAGTAAACGAACTTTTTCCTTCATTTATTTTCTGCCCTGAAGTCTTACAGAACTGACGCAGGAACTCCATGCATCCATAACTGAGGACTTTCTACCATTTTAAAAAATAAAGAAGTGTCATCTGTATACAGAAGGTGGGAAATAGGACTGCAGTTCCTAGGAGTATAATAATACCCAATTTTTCCATTCTCAAAAGCCGTTTTCAATCCCCTACTTAAACACTTCAGAGGCTATAATGAAAAGAAACAAAGAAAGAGGGTCGCCTTGCCTTAAACCCCTAGTGGATCTTAAATAACCTTTGTAGACTCCCTGAAGCAGAACCGAAAATCCACAAAAAATAATACAGTTGGAGATGAGGTGACAGATTCTACCATTAAAGCCAAATTTTTTAAGCATTGCGAGCAAAAAGTTTCATTCCATTCTATCATATGCTTTCTCCATGTATATTTTTAACACCACATTGCCTCCAAAACCTTCCTGTTAATGTCTCTAATCAATTCCTGTGCCAGGCTAATATTTTCACCAATGAACCTGCCTTTGACAAAAGCCCCCTGCTCCTGAGAAATCAACCTTGGCAAGAGATCAATCAGCCTATTGCAAAGGATTTTGCTGAAAATCTTATAAATCACATTACACAGACTGATTGGGCGAAAATCAGAAAAGAACCTGAATTTTCCATTTTAGGAATCAAAGCCATGAAATTCGTCGAACGGCATCGCCTCCCGTTCAAAAAATTGTAAAGCTGTCTCCCAAATATCCATACTAAAAACCTCCCAACAACACTGAAAGAAATCAGCAGTAAAACCATCTAGTCCTAGCGCACTATTTTTGGGTATGGCAAAAATATAATCTCTCACTTCCGCCAAAGAAGGTTGTTTGACCAAAATCTCACATTGACCAGGTTCCAACAACTTCGGGATACAATTTAACAAATTCGTATCCACCATACAGTCCTTTGGGAGCACATCAGATTAGCAAAAAACTCATTGGCTTTGTCAAGAATCTCACCAGGTTCCGAAATAATTCGACCGAACGGTAAAGTAATATGATTGATGGCTCGTCGCTTTTGTTTGGACTTGGTGGAAGCAAAAAAGTATTTAGTATATGCATCCCCCTCCTTGAACTCTTTTTCACCTGATTTTTTAATCCAGTATAGCTCATCCTGTTTGAGAGCTAATATGTACTCTGCCTGACATCGATGTAAGCCTGACATCAGCATTTAGGCCATTATTACTGTTATTCGCAAAACCCGCCAAAAGTGTTGTTTCTCACTGTTGCATTTCATCTTCTAATGCTCGGATTCTGCTGAACACATTGCCAAAAACCATTCTATTCCACTGTATAAGAGCTCGTCGAGTCAGTTTAAGTTTGGCATCCACTCTATCAATGGGTCTCATGGTACCCATGTCAGTCAACCATGTCTCCTTAATCAGATCCAGAAACTCAGGATGGGTCGTCTACATATTAAGGAACTGAAAAGGAGCAAAACCTAATTTGGTTGGGTTGGCATGGAAGCCAACAACGGAGAATGATCGAAAAAAGCTCTGCTGAGATGTTTCACTTTTGGACTGCCCAAATTTATCAACCAAGTTGAATTAACAAAGGTCCTATCAAGTCTGGCCCAAATACGCTCGCTGCCACGCCTGTTATTACACCAAGTGAGCCGAGGACCTGAGAATTCACAATCAATTAAGCCACAGTTTTCAATACAGTCAGAGAAATGTGACATGCTTGCCAAGGACGGCTCAACCCCCCTACTTTTTCACCCGAATAAAAATAAGTGTTAAAATCGCCTCCGACCATCCAAGGAATGTCATGATTTGCAGCAAAATTAGCCATATTCAACCATAGATCCCTTCCTTCATCCACAGAGCATTTAGCATAGACAAAAGAAATTAAAAATATTCTTGAAGCAGAATCCGTTACCTGGCAATGAATAATCTGATCCGACATGTCCACCACCGAGAGGGCAAGAGAGGTATCCCAAAGAATCCAAATCTTGCCGCCAAACGTGTCGTTCGAGGACAAAGCCGCCAAGATGGATTTGTTGTCAATCTCCACAATCTACTAGTATCAATCATAGGCTCTGCAATCATAAGAATTCCTGATTTTGTGATCCACAACCATATTTTTTAACGCCCATCCCTCGTGCCTTATTACCGACCCCACGAGCGTTTCAAAACATAAATTTTCCATTATCTTAAGAGTGGGGGGAAGATTTACCCCTCTTAGTCTTACGATGATTGCCTGGAGGAACCGCCAACTTGACTTTATTCTGAAGATCCCAGCGGAATGCACCCCCAAAGTTACATAGTTCATAGATTGTGATCCGATCCCAACTTCGATTCCGACGCCGCCGTCGTCACTATCATCTGTGGCGCTATCGAGTGTATTAATGTTCATTTTTTTTCCTTTTTCGCAAAGCAACGACTCTCCTTGAATAGCTGGATGGAGACATCATACAAAATGCTCCCATCCTGGTCTGTTCTCTGCTGCGGGCGGGCACCGATAAATTAACCAGTTACCGCGGATTGTGCTCGCTTGGGCCAAGACTACTGTCAAACTATTCTATCACTGTTGGCTTCCACCCGTGCCAGCCCCTACATCCTGTGTCATTCCAGAATCCAGGATAGTAGAAGAATTGCCAACTGCGATCAAGTCAAGTGCTGGCCTGGGGTAACATGTCCCTGGTATGGGGCCGTGAGCTGGCTGCGGCCGTGGATTGGTCGTGGGCTGAGACCGCGAAATGACCGTGGACTGGCTAGGGTCATGAACTGGCAAAGGCCGTGGATTGGTCGTGGTCTGGCTAAGGTCTGGCTAAGGCCGTGGACTGGCCGTGTTCTGGCTTGAGCTGTGGTCCGACTGGAGCCTTGATTTGGCTTTGTCCGAGGTCGGGCTGGTGCTCTGGTCTGGCTTGGGCCTGGACAGGCTGGGGCCATGATCTGGTTGAGCCATGTCCCTTGTGTTGATGCAGGGTATAGGCTAGGTGGCATTGGGAGCTGTCTGGGGCGATGCAGAGGCTTGCACAATCTCCTCTAGAACACTTGCTGCTCATTGCCTGGCTGAGACTTGTTTCCCCACTTGATCCACTCTTGCAGAATTACTTGTCGCGCCTTGCGACGTTGCCTCATGGTGATGGTTGAGATGTGCGGTTAATATTGTTCGTATTCATGTCGCCAAAATGACTACTCATCGCCCCTGAATGTACTTCATCTTTATGTAGTGACGGGTGTTCTAGAATACTAGTAACCTTTGCAATCTTCGAAATTGTATACCCTGCTTCTAGGAGGCATTCCTCCATAGATTCCTGGAAAGAGCTCGACATTGTCTTGGACCTTTTTTCTCACTTTCATCGACATCAGAAATTTTCGTAAGCGACTCAAATTTGTTTTGACAAACACCACCTTAACCGGATCCATGGCCACCTTTATTTTCTCCCCAAACTTCCTCATTGATCTCCTCCCCCTGGCTATTCTTTGCGCCACTCGAACCTACTGCTGGTATTGGGAAGCTTAGCTTTTTTTTATAACCGGGTACATATTGTTGCTTTATATTATTGGGTTCAACCTTTGGCTTGGTCACCTTCTCAATACCAAGATCCGAGGCTTTCCGCTTAAGACCTTGTTTTTTCCTACAAAACTCCTCATGGTGCCCTATTAAAGAACATAAATCACAGTATTTGAAGCCTGGATATTCTATCTTCTGCCAGAAACCCTATTATTGGCCCTGTCAATCCAAACTCCAGTTGGTAATTTCTCCGCCAAAGTCATTTCCACGCAAACACGGGCAAAGCCCGGACGTGACAGGCAACGAGTATGATCATCCATCGCAAAAAATCACCAAAAGAATTCACAATTGCTTTTAAAATAGGTGGATGAAATAAATGCAAAGGTAAGTTAGGCAACTCTACCCATAAAGGCACCGAGATTGGGTCATCCTTTAAACTGAAACCATCATGCCAACGAAAAGCTTTTGAACCGAACTCCACGAATAAAAAAGGAGTATCTCGATAGAACTTTCTTAGCTTCCACCTCAGTTTGAAGTCAGACTAACACGTGTCGTTGATTTTAGTAAACCGAGCGAAAAATCGCCTAAAACGCCCCAAGTTCTGTGAATTGTAATATCGGATATCTGCCAAAGTTGGTCGGTAACTGGAGGAATTTTAGGACGATCACGTGGTTTTTCCATGAAAGCTTCTCCACGGACTTCATTCCGTTGTCGTGATTCGATTGCTGGTGTCCCTCTTTGCGAAAACGGGTTCCCTTCGACAGGAGTCTCCAGTAGTGTGCATCCACCAAAATTTTGCCCAAAATCTGGGGCGAAAGAGGGCTTAAAGGGTGCCACTGTTTTCCCCATGACAGGGTCCCATGGGGGGAGGCAGTTGCTACTGGGGGCGCTGACATCACCATCCAGTGGGACAGCGTGGAGTCCTGGATCCAGCATAAAAAATAAGCGCTCAAAACTGTGTAACGGTTCTCGGCTGGAGCGTAACGGTGGCTAGATCGTACGGGCGGTTGGGTCGTAATGGGGAGCGTTTGTGTGTCGGCGACGTATCGTAACGGCTGGCAGCTCACCCCATTCAGAACCTGCTCCCTTGTGCCAAAGCCATAGTGGTCGGCCTATGGGGCGCGGGGTCGTAGCACCTCTAGGCGGCGTACAAAAGGTCTGACGCCAGCCAAGGTCGGCAGAGATCCTAGGGGTTGGCCAAACCACCGCTATATTCAAAGGTCGGATTGATTCCCAAATATGAGGGACGGCTAGGATGAATGGATCAGAAAATTTTATTAAAATACCCAGACTGCCCTTTCAAATCGCCTCAAGAGCCCTTTTTCAGACTAGGGGTCAATTTTTTCGCACAATAATAGTAGAAATACTTACTAGTCCTATTGCGAATCAAAGTTAATATTATGATTGGATTCCTTGATAAAGTAATTAATTTCATGTATTTATAAATACTTAAAACTAAAATCCAGGTGGCCACATGAAAATTCTTGCATGTCATGGTTATGTCTCTTATGTGCAACATTATTAACCCTATTGTACGTTTATATTAAGCAGGAATTCTAGGGGGCGAGGGATGGCTCTTTCCCTCTCTACCCTAGAAGGGCTCTTATATTAAGACTTAGAGAAATTCTAAATGACGAGGAAGTGGGCAAGGAAATCAGTGAGGGAGGGAGAGAGGGGACTGCCCACCCCTCAGGATACGCATCATCATTTTTATGCACGCATCCCGAGGGAGATGGGTGATCCCCTCTCTCCCTCCCTCGCTGAGTTCCTCGCCCGCTTCCTTGCTGTGTAGAACAACTCTAAGACTTAACCTCAACTACTTCGAGCATCCTTTATTTTCATAAAGTATAATGATTTATCAGTAATTATTATAAGTCAACTAGTTCTTTGCACATAAATAACTCCCACCTTATTGTATGTTTAAGCGTATCACCTCTTAATTAAGCATGTCAAACTAATATTCTGAACATAAATATCACATCCACCTTTTCAATTCCAATGATAATATTTGCACTAATATTATTTATTTTTGCAAAATTTCCAACATCCCTTTTTCAAGTGTTATATATAATCCCATTCTTTTGCTAAGAGATGTATCCTTTATAAAGCTAATAATTCTTAGAAGGCAATGACTACGTCGCACCATTAAGATCATCTCTCTCACACCAATTTATTCTCTCACACCACCTACTTACTTTCTCACACCACCATACTCTCTCACACCACTTATATAAACCAAAACTCATTCATTTTCAAATT